>JACEIK010001818.1:0-36738 GCA_018107945.1 Datura stramonium | reverse complement strand
TAGATGTCGCCTTTGACATTTATTGGTCCTTAAGTAAGTGAAGTCATTTTGTCTATTGAAATCAGCAAATTCCAAAATATACGGGGCTTGGTCCTCCTCTCGACACTTTAAAATTTGAATATAACACCTAAACTTGAATATTTGTTGAAATAAGTCCAGTCCCTATGGGTTCGACATCCGGCTCTTAAAAGAGCCTCTGTATTACTTGTAAGACCGCGTACACTTGTGCGTGCGCTGGGGCGCAACAATATCCAATCCTTAAAAAAAGGAGTATGTATGAATCTTAGTACTGCTACAAAACTGCAAAACTAGAACCAAAAATACGCTGCAAAAATGCAGGAAAAACAACCATTAACACACTACACCAATCTTGCCAATGACCTCCTACACTTCGCTTGTATTTTTGTTGAACTTTACTTGGTGTTTCCTCCTTGCTTTTCCTTATTATAGCTACTAGAAATGAGATATAAATAGTTTACTAAGCAAGCAGGTCAAAAAGGATTAAGAAGGAAACATTTTCCATAACTTTAAATATCATTTTTATGGAGATAGGGTGGTGGAGGTGCTAGGTCGTCATGTTCACGCCGCTTCTCGGTAGTGCTTTGATAAGATGGGTATAACTTATTACTCAAAACTCCAATTGATAAGCAGTTTTATGTTATGTAAACTAGACTCAAAGACCTTTAATATGATAGGCAGTGGTACTTTTAGGTAATTGTATATTTGGAGATATGATCATTCCAAATTAGACCATATACAAGACTTCTTAAAAATATGTCCTCCTAATAAACAATGAACTCGAATTTTGTTACCAAGATCCCTTTGACTTACAACTTTAACTCAACTCTTTAATCACCCCCATATATCCATTCCATGATTTACCACCCCTTTGGAATTTCATTCTCTCGACAATTTTAAACGTGAAATTTTTTTCGGGGTATAACATCCTCCCCTCCTTAGAAAGAGCGTTAACTTAACTTGGCATGCGTTAAGAATACATAATCCGTAAATTAAGTATCACAAACATACATCAATATCACATCGATGTCATAAATAAGTGAGGGTACATCTGTGTCATCTCCTCCTCAGCTTCCCAAGTTATTTCATCGATATTGTTATTCCGCCACAACACTTTTCCTGAGGCGAATTCCTTAGGATGATGTTTTTTGACCTATTGATCAAGAATGGAAATTGGGACCTCTGTATTGGTCATCTCCTTAGAAATTTGGAAATCCTCAATTGGCATGATACAGACTGGATCTCTAATGCACTTCCACAATATCGAAACATGAAATACAAGATGGACTGTCGCTAGCTCAGGTGGTAACTCCAACTCATAGGACACTTTTTCTATCTTGTGGATTTTTCTATAAGGCCTAACAAATCTAGGGCTCAACTTTCCATTTCTACCAAAATGCATAACACCCTTTATAGGCAACACCTTCAAGAAAACCCAATAGCCAACAGTGAAATCTAGCACTCGATGGCGTATATCCTCATAAAACTTTTGCCTAATTTGGGCTGTCTGAAATGGATATTTAATAAGCTTCACCTTGTAAATATCTTGATGCACTAAATATGGCCCAACAACTCTACCTCACTGAGTTTGAACCAGCCCACTAGCGACCTGCACTTTTTCCCATATAAAGCTTCATAGGGGGCCATCTAAATTCTCGCCTGGTTGTTGTTATTATAGGTAAACTCTATCAAGGTAACATAATCATCCTAGCTTTTGCCAAAATCTAGAACACAAGAACACAACATATCTTTGCGTTTCTGAATGGTGTGTTAAGCCTATTCATCTGTCTAAGAATGAAATGTGGTACTGAGGCTTATCTGAGTGCTTAGGCCTTTCTAGAAAGACTTCCAGAAGTTTGTTGTGAATTGAGCACCTTTGTCTAAAATAATGGATAAGGGAACACCATGTAGGAAAACTATCTCCCTTACATAGAGTCTAGCATAATCCTCTATAGTATAGATAGTCTTCACTGATAAGGATTAGCCGATTTAGTCAATCTATTAACTATTACCTAGATATAATCATGCTTCCTACTCATCTGAGGCAATCCTATAATAAAATTCACATTAATCATCTCCCTATTTCTAGGCTGGAATTTCTATATCCTGCATTAGACCTCTAGGCCTCTAGTGCTCAACTTTCACCTGCTGGCAATTAGGACATAGAGTCATAAAACATATGATGTCCTTTTTCTTGCCACTCCACTAATATAGCTGACTCAAGTCACGATACATCTTCGTGGCACCTTGATGTATTAAATATCGAGAGCAATGAGTTTCATTCATAATTTGTTCTTGTAGCTCACCCACATAAGGCACACATAGCTTGCTCTGGTATCTAAGAACTCCGTCGGATCCACAATCAAATAGGCTTTGCTTCAGCTGTGGTATACTATCTCTTAGTAAGACTAACTCTACATCATCATATTGTTGCTACTTAACTTCGGCTACCAAGGACAATTTTGTCGTGTCCTGAAAAACAACACCCCTATCTCCGGCATCCTGTAATCAAATCTATAAGTTAGCCAACTGTTGTAGAGTCTTTTCTATTTCATTCTTGTTAACCTGAATATGACTTAAGCTACCCATAGACTTGCAATTTAGCGCATCAGCTATAATATTTTCTTTCCTCGGATGATCTAATATACCGACATCATAATCTTTTAGCAGCTCTAACCATCTTCTTTGCTACAAATTAAACTTTTTCTACTAAAACAAGTAGTGGAGGCTTCAATTATCTGTGAATATATCAATATATACCCCATATAAGTAGTGGCGCCAAATCTTTAATGCGAATACCACTATGGCTAACTTAAGATTGTGGATAGGATAATTCTGCTCATGCTTTCTTAACTGCCTAGAGGCATAAGCAATAGCCTTGTCATGTTGCATTAGAACACAACCTATCCCAACTTTATAAGCATCACAATACACCATGTAACGCTCAACACCCTTTTGGACAGTCAGGATAGGTGATGAAGTCGGCCTATCCTTCAATGATGATATCCAAATCCACTCCTTATAAGGAGAAAGTGTAAATGATCGTCGCAATATGATACCCAACTCGTGAGTCAGGGTCAAATCCATAGGAATAATGATTTGATGGCGCAAAAGTTGTCCATCGAATCGAACAAAATTGCATCATGGCATTAAAAATGGAAAAGTAAATATTGGAGGAAAGTAGGATCACAATTTGAATTTCAATCAACTACCAATCAACAATAAGGCAATCAACTTAAATGAACAAGGATGAGCAAAGGCTAAGGTTGCACTATCGATGGGGCATCAATTGGATTGGAATTAACTAGGAAGTCAAATCATAACTCACAATCATAAATATCCATGGATGAGGTGGAACCCAATATTTTTCAACCACTTGGGTGCCTTTTTCCTCGAGTTTTCTCGAACCTCAAGGTCCCAAATAATTCATTAATTATTACTTGGATAAGAATTGAACTATCTCTAGCATTAACTCTTTAATAGGTCTATGACAATGGGTATTGGCTATCTCTAACCTAACCCCCCACAATCAAGACCTAAATACCCACTATTATTTTCTCACCCATATTCTATTTCCGTTTTTCAAGCAACAATAGAATAAGTAAGCAAAACCTATATTTGCAACTATGAAAAATTCAATTATAATTTGGAGAAAACAACAGATTTATACTAAATAAGTAATTATAAGATCAATCTAGCTACACCTAATCCAATTTAGCCCCAATCATGCACACACCCCTAGAAAAATATTGAGCCACTTATAGAAAAAAATACAAGATAATATTGAAAAATAAACTCATAGAATTCGTCATCGAGAGTAAATTGCAAGCTCAAATTTGCCTTCAATGGAGATTTTACATTAAGGAAGAAGAAGAGGAAGATAAAGAAAAGCTTTCCCTATTTTTCTCTCTCTAGAAAAATAAAAATAATTTAATTCATTACAATACTCTAGTGGGAAAGAATATCTGGTACTTTACAAGAAATGTATAGAAATAGGTTAAAGTTGCTCCTTTTTTCTTGTGCTGGATGATTTTACCCATATGAGGACAGCCTCACTTGCAAGTCACTGGTGTTCCGCCAGTTCCTATCTGTTGGGCACTTCTCTATCATAATCGGGGGCTAGTGACTCCTCTAGCAATCCAGCGTTGGCATCGGCGATTCACAGGTGTTGTCCCACATTCTGCCTGTATACCTCCGACTTCAACATAGTGTTCTCCTATGTTTGGTCGGCGTTTCACCGATGTCATACGGTGGAACACAGCCTCTTCTTTAAGCTCCGTGATTTTGTTCAATTCCTTGCTTTCTCTTTCTAAATTAAATACTTGCAAAAACCAAAGAGAAAGAACATAAAATCCTCCTAAATGACTTGAAAACCAAGTAAATGCTCATGTTTGAGAGCCTAATGAGTTGGTAAATTACCAACTCATCAGACCCCCAAACTTGAATCATTGTTTATCATCAAGCAAGGAAATTCTTTATAGTTGAACAATTGAAGTAAGTATGTCACACTACATGAGATTTTGAACAAGGGACCATTTGGACACAGACAACCCCAAAATCACTCACCAATTCAATGAAAAGAAAAGACCCAACAATTTATGCAAAATGCTTCAAGAGGTAACCACAATGATTACCATGATTCACAGTGGTTTCTTTCATCCAAAACAAGGGGCATGGTTGATCCAAACTAGCTGATATAGTATCTTGAGTCATTGAAAATTCACATTCAAAGCTTTCGCCTTGAGGCTCACTTCACTTTTGTCTCAATCATATCTTTTAACATTTTCATGCATGTTCCCCAAGGATATAATGTCACTCACAATAAGAGAATACAATTAATAGTCGAGCAATTCATACACAAAGGGATTATAGAATAAGATAAGTACGCTCACTGTCACAAATAAATTCTCATACGTACAACTTGACCCATAGGCTTGCCTTTGTGTAACTCTCCACTAATGTAGAGTTGCTACACTCAAAATCAATTACGACTTCGGGGTCATAATGAAGGCTAGAGGTAAGGGATGAACAAATATTTGGCTTTAGTGACTAAAACCTCCCTAATGCCTTTTTGTGAATACTTTTACATCCCATCATCCTATCGGGATCACTCCATCTTCTATATCCTTATTCATCATCCTTATTTATTTATTTATTTTTAGAAAGAGCCACACTTATACACCTTTGAATTCCACAATTATCCTCATCTAAGCAAGAGGTAGCACCTATCACCTATTCTTTTTCTTCTAAGATTTAGAGGTTCTTTCAAACCAACCAATTCATTCATTTCTTCACAATTTGGTGCTACTTAACTTTGAAACTCACATAATTATTTTTTTTCAAATTCTTTTGCACACCCCCAAACATAGGCTTTTGCCTCATTCCTCCATTTTCTATCCTCACACTTTTTGGATCTCAAGCATCATCTTTCATTTCTTCTCACAACTAGCACTAGGGAGTATGGGTGCCAAGAGGGGGATCACAATAGGGCAATAGGATTGTAATGTGGTTCTCAAAGAAAAGGTTTAAAGGTTCGACATTGACTAGCAAAGATGGACTTCCAAGGAGGTCATATATAGGTTAAGTGGCTATAGAAAGAAAGCCTAAAATCATGTTCTATGTTATACCTCAGGAACCCAAAGATCAGACCCGAGAGTCAAAATAGAAAAAAACTAGAAATTTGCACCAGATCTCAAGACGACCCTGAGGTAGGTTGCGGGGAGTGACCACGAGTCGTGAGGTGACTCGTGGTCAGCAAGGTTGGTAGGCTCAGGTGGAGGAGGCCACGGGCTTGACCATGAGTCGTGTCCAGACCTCACAACTCGTGAGGTTACCCGTGGGTTGGGACGTATGGTTGGTCAAGATTTTTGGGCAGTGGGGGGTCATGAGTGGTGACCACGAGTTGTGGTCAGCCACCACGATTCGTGGGGTCCCTCGTGGGGTCCCCAGAGTAAGTTTTGGTAGTGAGAATCATGGATTTAGGCCACGAGTCATGCCCCCTGGCAATGACTCATGAGGTCCCTCATGAGGACTGGCAACCAGGAATTTCCTGCATTTTGGGTAAGGGTGTTGTTGTAATTCCTAAACTCCTAAGGCTTAAACTATATCATTTTAAGGTCTGAATAGGGTTTTTAAGGGGGATTAGTCTATGTTAAGCCTCATTCATGCATGCAAGAGTATAGAGAGGAGTCTAGAAGGTGATTCAAGGTGTTCTTCCCCAATTTCTCTAAATTCCATCTGGGCTTTCAAGGGAGATTAAGAATCAAGTGTTATCAGGTATGTAAGGTCCTCAATGGGTGAATTCTTCCACACTCATGCTACTACTCTATGATTTTACTTATAATTTATCAAAAAATCATGGGGTTTTGTATTTGATTATATAAATTCTAATGATATATATTGTGGGTTTTGTGATTTTGAAATATTATCATAATCTATATATTTTTATCCCCCTTAAGATTTAAATTTATTATAATGTTGTGGATTTTGATTTTCTAAGCAATTGAGCTTAATTATGCATGCCCCATGATGAATCGAATTATGAGTTATTTTTCCCATTGATGTTCTTTATGAGCCCAACATGAATTATGTCTTAAATTATGAATTTGTTGTATTACCCATTATGATTTTATGAAATTTATGTTGTGTACATGGTCTACAAGTATGTATGAATCTTATTATTCATTAATTATGTTTTTGGCTGACTCATGGGCCTCAGGTCATGGCTTGTTCTCATATGTTAAAGCATGTTTACGATTATCATTATTTAACTAGCCGATGAACTCATGATTATTTAACTAGCAATGAATCACCATTATTTATTATTATGAGCACTATATATACTGGGAGTAGTATCGAACACCGAGTAGTTCTAGCCGTGTTGGGCCTCAGACCATGAACTACGGCCACCGTAGGTATGTCAAGACCTCATGTTAGTCCCTAGCCCAAATGGCCCTTTCACAGATATCGCACCTCATGGTTCTACACTTGGCAAGGTACGAACACCATTCGTACTAGGGTTACAAGTCTACTACAGCTCATACGGGGTATGTCTCGTTAAGAGAATATACCACTGCTCTCATGATTTATGCATTTTATGACTATGTACAAGCTAAAGTCATATTAAGTAAAACCTTTTCTATTAAGATTCACGATTATGTTTATGTTACGAATGTTTTGAAACCTTTTAGCCGTATGATATGTTGTAAAGATTTATGATAATGGTATGCCGGTCTCCACTCTTTGATCATTTATGAGTTTTATATATGTTTTGAAAATGTCCTTTTACTTTCCTTTGCATAATTACTACATTACACACACTGACCGCATACCTTCTATGTTATGTTGTTTCATGATGCTGTCCTAGCTTCCTCGTGCTCATCTCACTCAGAGATAGTTTCAAATTTCATTCCTTAGCACTTTTGGGGATTCCCCATGCTTGAGGGCCTTATGATTAGACTCTATGTTGTTTCATTCGCTTTCTAGATGTTGGATTAGTTGGGGAGTTGTCCCATCAATCCACCCTTCATGTTTAGAGGCTTATCGTACTACAAATTGTAACCCGCCGTATTATATAAGCCTTGTACCGGTTTCCTTTATGCTATGCTATGATTACGTTCCTTATGTTAATTCTTCGCTCATGTGATTGAATTATATGCATGCTCATGTCAGCCTGCATACTTGGGGTCTATCGTGTTCTGTCCCGTGTCTATGATCCGGGTTTACATTTGGTCGTGGGACAAACTTGGTATCGTGAGCCATAGGTTTTGAAGTGTCCTGGAGTCCGAAAGACACATTACAGAATTTTTCATGGGTGTGAAGCGCCCACACCTATGATGGAAGAGGCTGTCACAGACCTTAGAAATGTTATGTTCTTTCATGATCTATGTCGTGCGATAAATGTCCTTTACTCTACTAATTCGTGTTATTCGCATTTGCAGAGTCATGCCTCCATGTCGAGTAAATGCTGGGGAGAAACAAAATGGTAATGATCATGAGGGTGACCATGATGGTGAGCATCACCAAACTCCACCCGTTCACGAGGAGCATACCAAATCCAGCCTTCCCACGCCGAGTTTAAGGCAACATTTAGATGCCCAAGAAGGCCATGACTTCCCATGTCCAATAATTAGACATTGGAGCATTTCAAGAATAGGAAAATGCAGCAACAGCCTAGGGTGAGGGATTTACATGATGAGCCCTCCGCAGTTCACGGGGGTCAGCAGACGAGATACACACGTACTTATAAAGGGAGATTTTGGAAAGTCACTTAGGTTACGGGGTGAAAATGGGGCCTATCGACTTGACCCCACTACCAAATGGTAGCACATATAGTTTAAGCAATGGAGGGATGCCAAAGGTGGTGTAGGCCTCGATAGGTTGGGATGAGTTTCACACCGCATTCATGGACGAATTTCGCTCGAGAGACGACGGAGCTCAAGGCGCCAGCTTCAGGAATTTGAAGTAGGGTAACATGTTTATTCGTGAGCATTGGAATTCACCCGTTTATCGAAATATGCTCAAGAGTTCTGTGGTGGATCAAACAGTGCTCTGGGTGAGTCGCTTTCACGTGTGGTGTACCAAATTACCCGGGATTACATTTGCCGGACTCCATGGTCATGTTTCCATATTGTGGCCGTATGAGCAAGAGATGCAATGGCCCACGTGGTGGAGGAAGAGAGAGGCCAAGAGGGTCGTGACCAATAGCACGGTTTCTAAGCTAGGTCGTGTGGGGTGGCCACATCGCCAGACTAAGAATGTGTCCATTACCCAGCCTCTAATATCGACCAAGACGCCATCGACATCCAGGGAGACCGAGGAGTAGACAACCTCGAGTGATCATGGTAGCATGCGGTGTGGGAGCGCACTTTTTCGCTTTTTTGAAGTGCTAAAGAATCATCCCTGGACGTGCCTAGCTCCGCGTAGATGTTGTTTCTGCAGGCAAGTCTTGACAGGATCAAAGATTGTGCTACAAACCGGGGCCGACCTCTCCAGCAATGCGACCCCCTCACAGGTGCTTTCACTAGTTCCGTAGGTGGCCGCCAAAATAGGTTTTAAGCCCCAGTGCCTCGCCGTGAGCAGAGGCTTCAGCAGATATGGTCACTGCATGTTTCGAGTCTTTCATATTGATTCTTATGCTTTGTTATATCTAGAGTCACATTGTATTTTGTGACGCTTTACATTGCTAGTATCTTTGGAGTTAGTCTTGAAATTCTTGACGTAACCGTTCGTGTCTACTCCGACGCGATTCAATTGTAGCTAGGCGGGTATATAGAGGTCGCCCCATTACAGCATTGCATAAGGTCACCTCCGCACATTTAGTAGTATTAGTATGACAACATTTGATATTATTCTAGGCATGGATTGGTTGTTTACATGTTATGCTTTGATTAATTGTAGAACCCGAGCGATGGAGTTCCCATTTTTCGAGTGAACCACTTTTTTAGTATGGAGGGGTAGTTCAACATACCGTAGGCCATTTCATCTCTACCTTAATGCCGTGAAATTGATCTCAAGGGTCGTATATACCACCTAGTTAGGTTAAGGATGGAAGTCCGAGACTCCGACTATTCCGCCCCGGGCCCAAGGGTGTGTGAGACCTGGAGGTTTTCCCGTGACAGATTTTCCATGTGTTCTCCTGAGAGGTGCTGATTTTGGAATCGATCTATTACCCGACACTAAAATTTATCTCCATTCCTCGTTAAAGGATGGTGGCTCCTGCGAGCTAAAGAGTTAAAAGAACAGCTTGAAGGACTTTTTTGATAGTGGTTTCATTGACCGAGCAAGTCTCCATGGGGTGCAACAGCTTTTGTTCAAAAGAAAAATGGATCCCTTCGATGTGTATTGATTATTGGCCACGAATAAGGTCACGTAAGAATAGGTACCCCTTGCCCAGATCAATTATTTGTTCACCATGTCTAGGTGCTAGGTGTTTTTTGGCATAAATTCAAGGTCTAGAGATCACCAGCTCGTAGTTCGGGAGAGTGACACCCCAAAATTGCTTTCTCAGACTCATGGTCACTATGAATTTATTTGCTATATCCTTGACTAGCCAATGCTCCCGCAGCGTTTATAGACCTCGATGAAGATGGTGTTCAAGCAATATTTGTACATGTTCGTGATTATGTTCATTGATGACATCCATATATACGCGTGAGGATGAGAGCACGCGCTCACTTCGAAGAATAGTGCTAGACCCTCAAGGCAGGTTGTGGTATGCACATAGGCCATGGTATCGTGTGAGGCATAAAAGTAGATTTTCTGTAAAAATCGAGATGCAGAAGAATTTGCCTAAATCAGAGACCTTCGTAAATTCAAGTTTCTTGTTCCTACCGCTTACCACGAGATTTGTCATGGTTCATCTATTGAGACACCTTTGACCAAGTTGACTTAGAATAAGGTGAAGTTCCAATGTTCGTAGGCTTGTGAGGAAAGCTTCTAGGAATTTAAGACCCAACTCACTTCACACTGGGCATTAACTTTACCCGAAGGTCCTGATGGATTTGTTGTATATTTTGGATGCTTCGAGATTCTGGGAATGATGTGTGTCATGCAAAGATGGGAGCAATAGCATATGCCTCTCGACAGCTGAAAGTTCACGAAAAAATTACGGGAATCCACGATCTTGAGTTGACCGCGGTGGTGTTTGCATTGAAGATATGGAGGCAATACTTGTAATGGGTCCACGTGGACGTGTTCACTCGATCACAAGAGCTTTCAATATGCGTTCACATAGAATGATCTCAATCTTCTGCTGTGGCAGAGTTGCTAAAGGACTATGATATCAGTGTTCTTTACCACCCGGGCAAGGCTAACGTTGTTGTGGATGCACTTAGTAGGCTCTCTATGGAGATTGTGTCCCACGTGGATGAGGGAAAGAAGGAGGTAGAAGGATGTCCACCGAATTTACAAGATTGGAGTTAGATTGGTCTGACTTGACTAATGGCGGAGTTGTTGTGCGTAATTGGTCGAATCATCCTTGCTAGTTGATATGAAATCTGCGCATGAGGATCCACTTGAGGAAGTTGAAGGAAGTGGTGGAATCAAATGGTGGAGGTTTTCTCCCAAGGGGAAATGGTACGTTAACGAATGTGGTCTACTATGTGTTTCACGTAGATAATTTGAGAGTTCCGATATTACGTGAGGCACATGGTACAAGATATTCTATTCAACCGGATCCATGAAGATGTATCGAGACTTGTGAGAAATCATTGATGTGGATGGTAAGAAGAAGGATATTGAAGAGTTAGTAGCCGAATATCCAAACTGCCGCCATAAAAGTCAAACATCAATGGCTGAGGCATACTTCAGGATATCAACATTCCACATGATAGTGGGAAGAGATCAACACGGATTCTTTATAAATGATTTGGCCCATATCCCAGGAAATATGACTGCATTTGGGTTGTTGTGGACAAAAGTTAACCAAGGCTTCACACTTTCTATCTGGCCTAATTACCTGATTCGCCTGATTATTATGCCAAGTCAGATATTCTGGGAGTTGGTTTGACTTCATGGGAGTGGCCTTGTCTATTATTTCGCATCGAGGTACTCGCCATCTCGCTTTGGTAGTCTTTCCAAAAGGGGGCTTGGAACCGCCTTAAGCTCAACACCGCATTCCATCGGGCAAATGGATGGCTAGGCTGAGCAGACAATCCAGACTCTCGAGACATGTTGAGGGAATGTGTTATGGATTTTAAAGGTAGTTGGGATGATCACTTGACCTTAATCGATTGTGCCTATAATAACATCTATCACTCTAGTATCCGCATGGCACCATTCGAAGCTCTTACTGGGCGGAGGTGTAGATCTCCCATCTGGATGGTTTCCGAGGTTGGTGAGTCATTCATGATAGGGATAGATTGGATTCACAAGGGAGATGACGAACGTCTATTTATAAGGAACCGTTGAAAACCACTGAGTTATTTTAAATAATATGTTGATGTGAGGAGAAGAGATTTGGAGTTTTGAGGTGGACGATTGGGTATTTCTAATCTGAGATTCCATGAAGGGAGTCATGTGTTTGGAATGAAAGGGAAACTTATTCCCCGCTATGTTGGCTCCTATCGTGTTCTAAAGAGATGGCAAGGTGGCGATGAGTTAGGACTATCCATCGGAGTTATCTTCGCTCATCCCTTGTGTTTCATTGTCACTTTTAAAAGTGTTGGCGATCCGGCCTTAGTAGTCCCAGTGAACAGCGTTGGTGTAAAGGATAGCTTCAACTATGAGGAAATTCCACTGAAATCCCGATCGTCGTTCGGCCAGGAACAAAGAAGTAGCTTCAATTATAGTATTATGGAGAAACAAGATATTGAAAGAGCTACGTGGGAAGTCGGGGCTTTATGATGGCTAGATACCCACACCTGCTCTCTACCGACTAATTTCGGCTCTGGGTATTAGTTTTTTCCCTAAACCTCTAATTAGTTTTCATGTTCGGCCCACACGTACAAGTTCGTTTTTATGATATGGTATATGTATGTAGGCCCGAATTTAGTTGAGCCATGTAGTTCTTTTCGAGGTAGTAATTTCGTTAGTTTTCAACATAAATGATCGCATTTATATGGTGATAACTTGTTTCTCGAATTTTCGCATGTTTCTAATAACGTTCGAGGACGAATGTTACCAAAGCGGGAGATATTGTTGTTCCTCGAAAACCCAAAGGATCAAACCCGAGAGTCAAACGAGAAAAACCGGAAATTCGGCACTAGATTCAAGACGACCTATTATACATTAGAAACCCAAGGATCAGACCAGGGAGTCAAAATGTATAAAAATAGGAAATTCGCACAAGGTCACGTAATGACCCGTGAGGTGGGTCGTGGGGAGGCCACAAGTCGTGAAGTGACTCGTGGTCGGGCTGTGGCAATTTGCTTGGGGGGTGAGGGATCATGGGCATGGACCACAGTCGGGTTAGGCCACACGACTCATTAGGTCTCCCGTGGCCGAGATGCACTAACGCTTGGCAAAGTTGAATAGGGCAAGAAGACCAAGGATGGTGACCACGAAGTCATGGACTGACCCTCATGACTCAGAGGTCACCCGTGGCTTGGGTTGCATGGTTGATCAAGGTTTTGGGAAGGGGGGAGATCGTGGGTGGTGACCACACGAGTCATGGTCACCACCAAGATTTGTGGTGTCCCCCGAGTATGGGTAGTGAGCATGATGAATCCTACCACGAGTCGTCCCCATGGCAACGATTCGTGAGGTCCCCATGGGACCGGCAACCAGAAATTCCCGCATTTAAGAGGGGAAGCCACAATTCCTAAGTCCTGTGGATTCTAAACTATGTCGTTTAACCTCTTAAAGGTGGTTTTAAGAGGAAAGACTATTCTAAACCCCCATTCATGCATGCAACTTATAGAAGAGGGTAAGAGAGGTGAACAAGGTGTCTTCATGTCTTCTTTCTTCACTTCCTCTTGGGCATTCAAGGAAGTGTAAGTATTAGCTTTAATCGTGTATGTAGGGTTTTTTAAGATGGGTAGAATTCTTCCTCACCCATGGCCAATTTCGGGATTAAAATCATGAATCCTCCTATTCAAGTCTATGGAGGTTTTACCAAAATGCATGAAAATGTGATTTATGATATTATTGAATTGAGTTTTAATTATTGAATTTTGAATGATGGACAAGTTTTATCATTATTTTCCTTAATCATGTTTCAAGCTTTAAATCCAAAATGCCCATTTGATGAAAGTTCATGGAAGTTATTATTTATGATGAACACTCTATAATTTGAGTTTATTGATGATGGAAAAGACATTTTCTAGTTACCCATGTTTATGAGCATATTTTGAAAGTATTTGAGACATGAAGTAATAGGCAATGCCCATATGTTGAAGAATGATTTAAAATTTATGAAACAAATTACATGATTTATCGATTTATGATGTTGGCCAATAAAAAGGGCTTTGATTCTTGGCTAATCATGTTTTAAAGGGGATTGATTATGATAAATATTATATTTTAGTCAATGAATCTTAATGCATGATGTTATTGATTTATGTATGAGCCTATATGCATGTTTTTAGGAGACGTGTCTAGCACCGAGTGCCAAACGTATTCAAGGACTACGGTGTCTCATAACCACATGCCACCGTGGGTTTCTAATGTTATATATCGTATTGATACGATCCTCAAATGTGATTTCCACGCCCAATGAACCACCCTCAATTGGTCGGCTTTTGCCAATTTGAGTGGAGATAGTTGGGGAATCATGAAAGGCTCTACCATGATGGTAAGCCTATGACAAGTCCTCCCATTATTCCACATGTTTTATGAATTATTATTGTAATGCTATTGGCTCAAGTTATGCTTTTTCAAAAAGTTTACTTGCACTTATGAAAATGAATGACTAAGAATGATTTGGAAGTCTTGAGCCTTATGTTTTCTTACTGAATTTGTGATATAAGCATGATGTCCTTCTCTCTTAAGATTATTTATGAGTTTTATTTCTTAAATTTCTGTTTTACTTACCTTGTATACTCGCACATTCCACGTATCGACAACATACTTTCTATGTTGAATCATCTTATGATACAGGTCCTGGATCTCGGTGCTCGACCTCGTCCTTAGTTAATCTCGATCTTTCTCTTAGGTTTATTGCGAGTCCTCATGTTCCGAGGGCAATTTGACATACTTTCATGTTATTTATGTTTCGCATCACTCGGTTAGTTTGGGATGTTCTCCCTTCAACCCATCTTATGTAGTAGAGGCTTTCAAACAAGATGTAGAATTCAAATTATGTATATGTCTAGTAATTTCCAAGTGTTACACTATGATTATGTAGTGTAGGCTTTCAGACAAGATTTAGACTTCAAATTATGTATATGTCTATACCGGGTGTTACACTATGATTACGTATCCGCTATGATGATATGCAAAGTATTCCACTTATTTGATTAAGATTAGATGCATTTTATGCTATGGTCACTTGGGGTCTCTGATCCCTCATCCCGTGTCTACAATCCGTGTGTAATGTGCTCTGTCGCACATGACCCGTGATGTAGTCGTGGGAGGCAACCACGAGTCGTGAGGTGACTCGTGGTCAGCAAGGTTGGCGCCTTAGGTGGAGGCCACAAGCCACGAGTCGGAAACCTCATGACTTGTGAGGTCTCTCAGGCCCCTGGGACGTATGGTTGGTCATGATTTTTGATAGCTGGGGCGCTGCAGGACGCACAGTCGTGGTCGCCCACCAAGATTCATGAGGTCCCTCACAGTCCCCAGAGTGAGTTTAGGCAGTGAGCATCACGACTAAGCCACGGTCGTGCTCCCCCGCAACGACTGGTGAGGTCCTCGTGGGACTGCAAATTAGAATTTCCAACGTTATTAGTAAGGGTGTTCTCATAATTCCTAAACTCCTAAGGCTTAAACTATATAATTTTAAGGTCTGAATACGTTCTTTAGGGGGATTAGCCCATGTGAAGCCTCATCCATGCATGCAAAAGTATAGAGAGGAGTCTAGAAGGTGATTCAAGCTATTCTTCCCCAATTTCTCTAAATTCCATCTCGGGCTTTCAAGGGAGATTAAGAATCGCGTTTTCAGGTATGTAAGGTCCTCATTGGGTGAATTCTTCCACACTCATGCTCCTACTCTATGAATTTATTTCTACAATTTATCAAAACTCATGGGGTTTTGTATTTGATAATATAAATTCTAATGATATAAATTGTGGGTTTTGTGATTTTGAAATATTATCATAATCTATGGATTTTGATCATCCTTAAGGTTTAAATTGATTCTAATGTTGTGGATTTTGGATTTTCTAAGTAATTGAGCTTAATAATGCATGCCCCATGATGAATCACGAGCTATTTTTCCCATTGATGTTCTTTGTACTGTTTCCAACATGAATTATGTATTAAATGATGAATTTTTTTATTACCCATTATGATTTTATGAAATTCAAGCTATGTACATGGTCTACAAGGTATGTATGAATCTTATTATTCATGAATTATGTTATTGGTCGACTCACTGGCCTCAAGTCATGGCTAGTTCTTATATGTTCAAGCATGTTTACGATTATCATAATTTAACTAGCCCATGAGCTTATGTATGTATTATTATGAGCACCGTATATGTTTTGGGAGTAGTGTCGAACACGAGTAGGTTCCTAAGCTCGATTGGGTTCCTGATCTCATAACTAAGTGCCACCATAGGTATGTAAGGTCCATGTCATGTTAGTCCCTTTCCCAAATGGCCCTTTTCATGGTGATATCACGCTTCTCATGGTTCTACCCCTTGCAAGGTACGAACACCCTCCCGACTAGGCTACATGTTGGGCTTCATGTGTACTCATACTGGTATGTCAGTTAAGAGAATATCCCACTGCTCCTCATGATTTATGCATGTTGGTGATTATGTATGTTGGCTCAAGTCATTTTAATAAACCTCTTCTATTAATTTTATGATTATGTTTCGTTAATAATGTTTTTGAAAACCTTGAGCCATAAGATATGTTGTAAAGATTTATGAAACGAACATGTTGTCCTACCTATGATCATTTGAGTTTTATATATGCTTTAAATGTCCTTTTTACTTACCTTGAATACTCAAGGCATTCCATGTATTTGCCACATACCTTCTATGTTGTGTATCGTTTCATGATATAGGTCCCGCTTCTGTGCTCATCCTTACCGTAGATAGTTTCAACATTCTCAATGTTTCTTGGTGAGTTCTCATGTTTCGAGGGCCTTATGTTCAGACTCTACGTTGTTTCTTTCATAGCTTTTGAATTTTGATTCATTGGGAGTTGTCCCATCAATCCCTTCATGTTTAGAGGCTTATCGACTACAAGTTGTGTTTTGCCGTATTGTATAAGTCTTGTACTGATTTTTCCTTATGCTATGCTATGATTACGCTCTTAATGTCAAGTCTTCTGCCTGCGATTGAATTATATGCATGCTCATGTCACGGGTATACTTGGGGTCTACCAGTGGCCTTGTCCCGTGTCTACATCGTGGTTTACGTTTGGGTCGTGACATTTCTAAGTGTAGCTGGGCGATCTAGATTTTGCCTTGAGTCACACTTAGGGCAAGTTCTGCATAACTATATAAAAATGAGAATTAAGCTAAAAACCTCACCACACCCTCTTCGCTTCTCTTCACAACCACATCAAGATCATGAATTAAGACAAGATAACATGCTAATCAAAAGCCAAACAAGGAATGCAACTCATGACGTAACATCAAGCCAAATTCCTAAATTCAAATTTCTTTTCCTTAATGCCTTTAAAATTTTTTGATGGTACTTCTCAAAAGCAATCTCAATAGCTAATTCAAAATAATCTAAACTCAACATTTTCTCTAAGAAAGTTGCCTCTCAATCTATCAATGGGAAATACAACGCTCGACAATAAACAAAAGAAAAGGAAATTGCTCCTTGGAAAACTCTGGCATAAAGAAAACCCTATAGTTTTATTTACTAACTACTATGAGCAGCGCGATTATAAACACATGAGTCATCAACATTTGGAAATTCAAAAATGAACCCATCAATGACACTAACAAGTCAGCAAGGCAACATTCCATTAATCAATAGCTTGACAAGGGTCGTTAACCTATCTACAAAAACATAGAAATTATCAACAACCACAAAAAGATAAACATTTCAATTTCAAAGGTGGGAAGAATGTATCAATAAAATCACGAGAGAG
Organism: Datura stramonium; assembly: GCA_018107945.1. Lineage (NCBI taxonomy): Eukaryota > Viridiplantae > Streptophyta > Magnoliopsida > Solanales > Solanaceae > Datura > Datura stramonium. Next base: position 19,066 of record JACEIK010001818.1, on the reverse strand, counting down.
AAATAAAGACACATCCCACCCCCATCTAACACAAAAGGCATTGTCCCCAATATACAAGTTAAGAACAATCAAGGGAAAGAGATCTTCCCGAAGGATCTAGCCAGGGAACGAGGGATCCATGAGTAAGTGGCCTTATTAAAATGTCATGAAGAACTCGGATGCGGTAGCATTAATTGGTTAGGTGGAAGTGTGAGGGCTTGACCGCAAGGAAGATACTACCCACCTGGGCCTAGAAGAGTCTATTCACATGATAGGAAGTCCCATCCACTCACCGGCCGCTGTGATGGATCCACTTTAGAGTCAGCACATCCTAGGCGTGGTGGTCATGTAGGTATATTTACTCATCTCGATATCACTTCGTATGGCCACTATATTCACACACCATCATCCCATTGACTGCTACTTGCTAAGGGCACTATCAGTCCGACATACTCAAACAATACTTTTGGTGACAAAGGTCTCCTCAGGATGTTAAGTTCTTCTTAATGGCCATAAATTTATTTCAAATACATCAACTCAAGCACATAGGTCCCCCAATTTGTCAATTAGTAGTCTCATGGCCCCTTTGATGGCTTGTTAAATCGTAGAGAGAATAGCCTTTGCCAATTGAACATCATGGAACTGCCCTATATGCCATCTTCAAGATGTTCTTGCCGGTGGTGAGTTAACTCATGAAGGTTATGAAACCACCGCATTTTCCTAAGACCTGAAGGCAAAGAAGTTGTTGTTCCATAGTCAACTTGGGATGCTATGAACTGGGGTACTCTTTCCATCTGGTACAAAGTAATCACTCCTCAAATTTCTTACTATGTTAAGTCCAAAGGCTCCGACAGAGGACAATTGGCATGAAGCCAAAGTAGATTCATGAGAACAGGATAGGGCATAGAGGTCACTTTTTTGTCGGGCCTTCCTTTTTAATTGCTCAACGGCTAATCTCCCCTCACGATGTGTCTACAATCCATACTACAAGCTACCAGGATCAGTGGGTCTCACTGGAACATGTGTTATGTTTCTTGGAGGGAATGATGCGAAGCATACCAGATTAAGCCACATTCGTGTTTCCAACTTTTAGGATCATGCCGCCTAGTAATGCCCTCTCGTAACAACCCACGTGCTTGACTCACAACAATAATTTTGGCCACCCACCTCAAACCGATCATCTTTTGTTTGCGCTCCTTTTGTAAGTGTTGACTGGAGACTAGGTCGCTCAATAAATAGAGTTGATTTTATCCGGTGATGTGAACTTCTTTGTCCCTATATCAACATAGACAATAAACATGGCACCCTATCAACTCAGCCTTATGCTTTACATGCCTTGTCGGTGTCTCTATAAGTGAGGCACAAACTCCCGCACCTACTAAAAAAAGTAAGGATCCAAGAGCATTGTGAAAGGCTCCCAATTGCCAAGTTTAAATTGATCATAAATATCGTGAATGTCATACTTGAAGGAGTCAACCTCAATCTAGCCTCGTAGTGATACATTTTCCTTAAATTAGACATATACCTTCATCTTATTGAGCCCAAAGTGGAGTTAATCAATCCGCCCTTCCTCATCTGATTCCCGCTCCTTGAGTTATGGCATCACCATTCGTGTTTTCCCTTTACCATGTTGTTGAGAGGGATGATGTCAAGAAACAAATGTTAGTGCCACGTGCTACTATTTTTGGGTTTTTGATAATATGAATGTAAAAGTAACAACTAAAATATTCTAGAAATAAAAATCTTAGAATCCCGATGAGAACAGTTGCAACATCAAAAATCATATGCTGGTGTACCGCCGCTATAACTGCAAATGCATGTAGGGACCCACGGTCACAACCGAGCTGCTCTGGCCAGTGCATACAATCGCGCAACATGGCTCTCATCGTGTTACACCAAAGATTTTGTCTAGCCTCGACCGCAATGCGCCCTGTGAAATGCTGGTATTGGGAAATGGCCAAATCCTTAAACAAGGACATGCGCCTTAGCCTGTATTTTGCTCTGGGAAACACTGCCTTCGGCATCGTAGCACCCCAACTTAGTTAAACAACAACACCTCAATTTCATATCTACTCAAATAACAAAATTAAGAATGACGACGGTTCTTTAAGAAATGTTAGCCTATCGATCATCCGAAATCATTCATTTTAGGCACATAGGGTTACTCAAACTTCACCCCCAACTATTATATCAAACACACAACTTTATATAGCATTTCTACCAGCATGAGTACCCAAACCAATATTATGCAATTATCACTACTCCCATCATACCCGCACTATAAGAATCATTCAATAATGAACAAACACAATATAAAGATGAGAAACATGGTATGGAAAATTTCGAAGCCGGCATGCTTAATTTGAACTCACATTCTCAAAAAACAAGCAATATAAGAGAAAGAAACATACATACGATTGAGCATTGAGAAAAAGAAACTAAATTAGAACTTGGTGTCTTGATCAACAATGGCTATTCTCCAAAGAGTAGGAATTCTTTTTCATATGTTGATAGTTGTGTGAGGTAAGTGAAATGAGGAGAATGAGAAGGGGGTTTTAGGATGAAGAGAGGAGAGTGATTTGTGGGGTGAGAAGGTGGGTTTGATTGTGGTCTTAATGGGAATTAAGTGGAAAGATGAAAGGGTAGAAGTTGGGTTATGTGGAAGGTGAAAAGTGGGAAAAAGGGTTTTTAGGGAATTGAAAAGGTTTTTGACTCGGTTTGGGAGAAATATGGGTAGGTGACAATAGGTTTGGTCAATATTTTAAATGAAGTACTTTTCTACGCCAGACCGGATCCGGCAGCTTGCCGATGAGTAACTACGTGTTGCCTTTCCAAGCGTAGGTCACCACTACCAGGCCCAGCTCACCGCCTTGCGAGCCATGTTTAGCCGGCGTTTTGTGGGTTGCCACCCATATTTCACCTGAGTCACAGCTCACATCGACTTCCGTGTTCACTAGTTTAAGCCAACGTTGACCCTGGGCTGACTACAGACATCACCGGCATTTTGCCGTTGAGGCACCGCTCTCCTTTTTCCTCCAAACATTCTCGACCCCTCCCCGCACTCGAGAAGCAACTCGTGCTTGAGAGCCTCAGATTAGCAGGTCTCACGCAGTGGTTTGCCCTTTTTTCTTCACTTGATTCCTCATCCAATCAACTTAAAAAACAAAAACAAAGAAAACATTAAAGCATCAAACATAAAAACAATTGGATTGACTCCTATGAAGTGCCTTATTTAATGTCATGGAACGACAAAGGTGCTTTTTTGTTGCGGCTTATCTAGGTATGCAACTTCCACCATGTTGATTTTTGCCGACACTCCTGGGTACTTTTTACTGCTCACATCTTCAAGCTCATACATCCATTCTCAAAACTTGGGACACCTTGAAGAGATCTCGACCACTTAGATTTAAGCTCTGCTGGAATAACCTTAGCCTAGATATGAAGAGTAGCACCCAATCTCCCTAATAAATTCCCTACCAAATTTTCGATCATCGTAGTGCTTCATTCATGCTTTATATATGGCAGCAATGTCAAAATTTCATCCTAAACTCTTGCACCATCTCATTGAGATCCACCGCCCTAACATATTCCCTTAAATCAATGTTCATACTCTTCATGGTCTACATGACTTACTGTTCCAACTCCACCTAGGGCAAGTCCAAACATGTAAAGTCAGCCTGGGAAAAGGTTGAATCAATGAAAATAGAGTGGCAACGCCACAGCCGAAAGGCGCGCCATCTAGTTTCCCACAGTGTTCTATTGGCATTGACTATTTTAGTCAAAATAGACTTAATTTCCCGATTGGACACACCAGAGACTAGCCACCTGGTCTAATGATGATAGTGTGTAGCAACTTATGCTTTACACCATACTTTGCTAGCAAGGCATGGAACAATCGATTGCAAAAGTATGAACCTCCATCATTGATGATTTTAGGGTGTGCCAAACCTGATAAAGATATGTTTTTTCAAAAAGGATATCATACTCCTCCTCATTGTTTGCAATGCCATGCAATCTTTGAATTTACTAGGACACATAGTCTACAGCCACCAAAAACAGGTGTTTCCATAAGAGCTCACGAATGGTCCCTATGAAATTGATCCCCCATACATAAAATAATCTCACCTCAAAAGATTATGTCAAAGGAAGCTCATGTGTGTCGCCTAAAGATTTCGGCGCCTCTTGATGAATGATCAATATCTCTGATTTGAAGTTACGGGGCACTGTATGGGAGTGGACTCAATAAAACTCATACCGTAGCACTTTTGCGCCTTTCTTCACACTCCCATACGCCTTAACCACATGAATATGACACACCTTGAGGATTGGAATCATTTTAACCTTTGGGAGGATATTCGCAATCATGCCATATCTCGCACAAATGCTTAAGAGATATGGATCATCCCAATAAAACTTTAGACATCACATAAAAATCTTTCTTGATGGAAAGTCAACCTTCAGAGTGATGTTTCAACAAGCAGTTAGCGAAATCGAAAACCAAGGTATTAAGTCGTGGATGCGGGGCTGCACCTTGCTCAGTAAGTGACCACACCCCCACTGGCCATCACGCCAGTTCATGCTACCTGGACGAGACGTTACTTGGGGTCACGGCACCCCAACTCAAACCCATGTTCTATAATAAACATCTGCAATCTCAGTAAAGTTATAGCCAAAGTTTTTAAATATCAAAATAAAACATTGAAAAAGAATTTAAACGGTAAGGTTTTAATTGCCAACTAAAAAACAAAAACAAAATATAGATCTCAAGGTGGTGTCTCGAAAGCCATCTATCCGATTAGTCATGGACAAGCCTCAGCCTAACTCTAAGTCTAACTGGAAGAAATAATCATCATCCTCGGTACATATAATCTACCATTGACAAGAAAACTCTGTGGGTGATCTACTAATGGTATCAGACTATGAACTCAGCTAGTCATAAAATTATACGTAATAAATGCATGCCTCATTACTTGAATGTATCGAAAGAGGGAGAAACCATTACCTGAGAATAAATAACCGAACTATAAAGACATGTAATGACCCAATCTAGCTATTGAAAATAAACCAACTACACTAAGATGGGTTGATCTTGGGGCTTACTCACATGCCAAAGATACTTTATAACTTAGTTTGCCTGTTTATGTATTTAATTATACATTTTCATATTTTTATAAAATGAGAAGAAATATAACCAAATAATTAAATCTCTTTGTTTTTGAAGGAAATAATGCATTGGAGGACCCAATCTATGATTTGGTGAAGTTGAGGAATGATATCTTGAGCTAAACACCAAAGTTGGAATAAATTGGGCGATTTCCGAGGGCTTCCGATACCTCCGGTGACACGTTGGTGTTGTTCATATACCCCGTGACACATTGGTGTTCGCATAATATTGACCGTGCTCACGGAGGCGCGGTTCGCGATACACCACATTAATAATGTCGTTGCTTGTTATTCCTTGAAAATTTCACTCTAGTATAAATAGAACACTGGTGGTTTGTTTTTTTGTCACTCACTTGGTGGAGCAAGAACGTGGGTTACAGCAGCTGAGGGGACCAAAATTCGAGGGCTTTTTCATCTCTTCTCCTCTTTCAATGTTATTGTATGATTTACACTCATCGGATGTGTTTAATCCACAAAATGAGTCGCTAATTTCAATTTCTTGTTTGAATGAGAATAATTGTATTGAAATGTGACGCTGTTGATCATTTGGTTTTTTCATCTTTTCCATGGTTGTTATATATTAATTTTTGTTCTTAATGCATTAATGGTTGGCCAATGTTAATGTAAATCTAAAAAGTCCTGGGCTTCACTCGAGAGAGCACCTAAATGAGCAGAATTAATAGGATATGATCTGTTCTTTGTTTGGGAAAATTGAGAATTGATTTACCTTCAGATAGAAATATACCCCAAAGTCGTATTAGTCGTAATTGTTTTGGGGTCTGCTTTGTATGGATAGAACATGAATTGCTTCTTAATATGAAATATAGTAGAAGGTTCCCATGATTCTTTAAGTCGTGGATAATGTACTGGTAAATCTTAATCATGGGCAATAATTCTCGACTAAGCAACCTGAAGAAAGATTAACCACTTGTAATACCCATAACGTATTTCTCTACATGTTCTGCTTTTAGCCTCAAAGATGCTCTCACATTCATAGTTCGACTCAAATTGTATATTCATTTTGGACATAGTACAAATTAGGAAACAAAATAAGGGCAAACCTTTTCTTTACATTATTGTCTCGCATTTTTAGAGTTACAATTTATCGACACTGAGTAGATTTGCTATCGTAGTCCGGGCCCCGTGGATCGAGCATTGCCATTTGAGCCATTTACTTACTTGCTCGACCACGGCACTTGCGTGTAGTCATCCGGCATCAACAAACCAATAGTGCTTTTAAGCCGTTGTCGGGGATCGGCAATTGGTAAAATTGTTTTCGTAAGTGTTAGTTTACGATTCTATATAAGTGCCGACAACTTGGTCTTAGTGTTTGTTTTAATTCTTTGTGGATTTTTTTGGATACCCTGACATGACATCGTGGAACATAAATGGTTTAAACAGGATACTCATATTTTGGCGACCTGTCTCGAATTAAGTGAGGACACCACTTTCTCGTGGCAACACCGTAACACGTGCAACATATGTGGTGGTCAAGATGGCCATCAGGATGGTCGTTCAAATGCATACTCCCCGCCCGAACCCCTACTATGATCCTTCTCGTGTTTTTATGAATATAGGCATGCAGAATGAGGATCAAAATTTTTTCAAGCTCAATAGAAGACATGCTGGAAACAACTCCTCGAAAGCAATCGTAAGCAATGAAGGAGGCTATGGCAAGATTGAGAATTCAAGCAAGAAGAGAATGCAGAGGCTCTAGAAAGGATGAGCATTAAATTCACTTAGACATTGCCTTAGCCTATGTTTGCATAAATTGCGTAACAAGCTAGAAGGGTATTCAAGAGGAAACTACAAGAGGGCATGGGCAAGTAATTTTGACAGTCCCAAATTAGAATTCTGGCTGTCCCCAGATGGGCTCATTACTTATGTAGAATTCATGCACAATAAGAGATAGAGTATACCTATTTGTCATTAATGGAGAGACACATGTTGATGCTTTAGAAGGTATACAAGTAAGGAGGTCAATCACAATGCGCCTCGTAGTCGAGGCATGTGGGCACCTCACTCTATGATTTTTCAAGTATTGAGTTTGGCCTGCACAACCAGAAATGGGGAGTTTTCCGTTTCTATGAGAAATGTCTAGAGGAGACCAAGCCTCTTGGTTTGAATTGCTTGACTGGGAGACAAAATGACTTCGCTACTTAAGGCTTGGTTAAAATATCACTGCTTGTCCACAATTTTTCATCACCACCCTTGAGCATAAGAGGAAATTAGAGTGGGGAAGAACAGTGGTGAGATTCATATCCTCAAGGTGGAGGAAAAAGTTGCAGAGAAATAATACGTCATGCCGCAACGCAGAAATTTGGTTTCGCTGGGAGGAAAACCCAAGGGTACCAAACATTTTTAATTTCTTTAAAATAGAGTTGATTTTATTTATTTTTTCATCCTGGTTGTTGTTTTGGTGGAAAGTGCTGGCCGTATGGAGGGAAAGTTTGAAACGTGGAGGAGGAGCAATGCTGGCTGGAAGAGAAAAAGGGGGTCGAACACCCACTAAAGAAAGCTGAAGCAGCATGTTGTAGCTAGGCCTAAAGGCCTCAGAGCACACCCTTTGAATGTTGCTGATGGTGGGGACATAGCACATCTGTGTGTGAGGAAAATTATGTAATCTTTTGTGCTTAACGCATTTTTGGTGAATGTAATGCTTGGGAGAAATATTTGAATTTTTTTTTTTAGTGAGTCAAGTGACACTTGTCACCTACACGTTTTTCGCTTTTCCATGCTGGTCTTTGAACTCAAGAACAAAATTCTTCCTGTCCAGATATAATGCTTTTAGAGCCAGCAGTTAGAGACTATTTCCATCATGGCACGACGACCTGCCTTATAGAAAATTAGTTAGCTGTTTTTAAACCAGAGCTAATTGATGGCTTGATTTTCTAGCAGGTGCTATGCATGATTGTAAGATACAAGTGTGGTTAGCTTTGAAGCATGTAAGAAAGTGTACAACTTTCAGTGAGACACTTAGGCTCTGAATTTGACTCAATGTGATTGTAGCTTAATTTTTTGAATTCTTGTGATATTAACAGTTAAGAGTCTCTGCTGAATGTGTCTGAATTTGAGCATGTGCCATGAGTGTAAGGTTTTCAAATATTTTTGCCCTATCAGGAGTGTCTAGAACTTGCCCAAAAGGGTATATGAAACAAATGAAGATGGACTGTAGAGATGATTAGCATTTCTTTTGAATGAACTTAAATGTTATCCTCACTTACCTCACCTTGAAAAATTAATCCAGTTAGCCCCATTGAGCCTTGGTTTTATTCTTTGATAGCTACAAATAAGATTAACTTTTTCATTAGCCTTGAATTCAACCCAAAACTCCGAAGAGCTATGTGAAAAATCCTAAAGAGGAAGGAGTGAGAAGAGAATTGGGAAAAGAAGGAAAAGAGGAAGTTGTACACTTGAGAAAAGGAAAAAGGTGCACTTGTGTGAAAATGGTTGACTATTAGTAGGGAGTAAGAAAATAAATGAATGAAAAAAATTGCTTAAGTACTCCTACTACTAAGCTGAGTGTGCTTAAAAAAAAAGGGAAAGAAGAAAGAATCTAGGATTGAAAAGAATGAGGGTGAAGTAAGAGATTGCAGATATCCTTAATGAAGGTTGAGTGAAAGCGCTTGGGGAAGATAGTCACTATTACCGGCCGTAATAGTACCCACCCGTCCCTTAGCTTACATTACAATCATTGAGTCCTACTTGATCTTACGTTCATACATCCTTAAATGAGTGGAGTGGGAAACACTGGTGAAAGCTTATGGGTCACTACATGATCATGTGAATTATTTGTATTTTGTTACTTTGGTCATATACCCATACTTGGTGTGATTTGAATATTTGTGAGTAAAAAGGGGTAACTCTCTGTTGTGAGGGCACATGTTTAATGAGAGATAACATCAATGTCTTTATTTTCGATCAAATGATCATGAGTTTGCCAAGATTGAGAGCCTCATCTAAGGGGTTAGGAAGTCCAAAGGAGTTGCTATCATTTAATTGATTAAATCATGCATGCTCTACTTTTTAATTTGTTATCTTAAATAATCATTATGTTTTAGTTTAGAATTATCTTGCTAATGACATGTGTAGCTCATGTTCATGATGTGCTGTTTGTTCGAGGACGAACAAGACTTTAAGTGTGGGGTTGTGATCTTGGGCTTAACTACATGCCAAAGTGATACTTTATAACTAGTTTTTTTATCCTGTTTTATGTATTTAATTATGTACATTTTCGTTTCCTTTAAATGAGAATGAAATATTAACCAACATGCGAGTATTTTGCTTGAAGGAAATAATGCATTGAAGGACCCAATCTATGATTTGGTGAAGGGAGAATGATAGATTTGAGCCAAAACACCAAAGTTGGTGGGGCCTGGGCGACGAGGGCTTCCGCGATACCCGTGATAATAAGGTAGTCACCATGATACACCCGTGACACATTGGTAGTGCTCGCGAGTACACACCGTGGCATCACACGCGAGGCAGGCTCACACACTCCGTGACACGCTGTTTGTTATTCCGAGAAAATTCCCAATAGTATAAATAGAACACTTAGGTTTTATACTTTCTTAATTGATCGACTTGGTGGAGCAAGAACGTGGGTTACGTGTGTAGTTTGAGGGAAGAAAATCTTAGGGTTTTCTCATCTCTTTCCTTTCTTTCAACTTAGAAGGATTTACACTCATTTGATAAATGCTTAATCCACAAAATGAGTATAATTTCAATTTCTGCTTTCAGGTTAAACAATGTATTGAAATGTGACGTGTTGACCATTTGGCCATCTTTCTTCCATGGTTGTTCCTCCTATTAATTCTTGCTCCCTACTGGCATTGTTTCTGGGCCAATGTTAATGTAAATCTAAAAGTCCTATTTCACTCGAGAGAGTAACGAATTGGAAAGTTGTGAATTAATAGGATATGATCCTTCTTAGTTTGGAAAATTGAGAATTGATTTACCGTGATAGAAATATACCTAAAAGTCGTATTAGTCAATTACGGACTCGTGTTTATGGCTAGAACATGAATTGCTTCTTATCACGTAAACGTAGGTTGAAGGTTCATGATTCTTAAGTTGGGTTAAATACGAGAGTTTTAATCCATAGGCAATAATTATGACTAGCAACCGGAGGAAAGATTAACCACTTGTATCGATAATGTATTTCTACATGTTCGTTTTAGCCTCGCATGCTCACATTCATAGTTCGTACTCAAATTGTATATTCATTTTGGACATAGTACAAATTAGGAAACAAATATAAAAACTTTTCTTTACATTGTTATCTTCATTTTTGGGAGTTACGCCATTGACACTTGAGTTGATTTGCTATCGTAGTCCAACCCTCGTGGATCGCTACTCTGGCTTACTTGGAGCCATTTACTACTTGTTCGACCACGGCACTTGCATGTAGTCATCCGGACTGCCGAACAATGGTCAAACGGTCCGGTCCGATGGTCAAAGACATGCCCTAAATCTTAGACACCGATCTGAATTATTGCACGAACTAATTTGAACCGAGTAACTTAATTGTTCTCGAGACGAAGCAACTCCGAAACCGAATCAACCGACTCCACGTGATACCGAACCGAACCGACTAGTGGGAGAGTCTATAACGGGACATATAACCACAATGAGCTGATTACTGAGTCCAATGTGTATGCCCCATCTAGAGGACCCAATATACCTTGCAAGGATATAAAGGCATGAACCGGGTGATCACAAGATTCTGGGGCCAATTAGGCTAATAAAATATTAACCTCGTAGTGGCAACGTAGCCTGGGAACCCGGGTGCACTGGAACCCGCCGCTTTGGCAATCCTACTCCCATCGATAGTCCTAGATTGAATACTAAGCGATAACTTGAAAACTCGGGGCCCAAGAATAATTCAGGAATACCTATCTTGAAGTACCCCGAGAGTCTTATCAGACTGATCCAAGTAACCGGTGTTCTAAGACTGCCGAGCCGTTATTTGAAAGCATCATAAAAAGAACAAACTATAATATGAAGCCTGGGAAGCAAGGCTAGTCGCAGCTACTTATCTAGAAGTGTCATGACTCTGAAAAGAACTACTAAAAATCGATAATCAGTCCAATGCCGATACCGGGAGGCACCACTAACACCTCAAGAATTAACTATAGTCAAACCGATCACCACATTTTTGGACAACACTAAGTTCAATAACTGACTAAGATTGGACATGTATATATCCGACTAAAATTTCCACATACACTAACAATATGGGGATCTCAAAAGTGATAGAATCAATCTACAAAGGAAATTAATCCAACACGCAAGATTCTAAATTCTACAGACCGAGAACTAGGGCTAAATCATTGCACTTGATAAATTCTCTCAAATTTCTAGAAACAAATGGAATAATAAAGAAGTTAAAATCATGAGAAATATACTTGAAATTTTTAAGATATTAGTCTCGACAATCTTCTACATTTAACCACTAGGATGAACCGATAGAGAAAAATAGAGAAGATTTTTTGGGGACACAAGGGAAGCAATATTCCCTGTTGAATTCCCACATACCCGGCTTAGCAATCCCCGAATAAGAAAGCTCGGGAATCTCGTAACCGACATGAGGAACCCCAATTTTTCTTGAGAGGAAAAGTCTAAGTTTCTTCTATCAATATTCTAAGAGTTTACGTGGGAATGAGGGGGAAACCATTTAATCCCTCTAAATTTCCTCGAATAATACTTAAAATGATGTAGTTTAGGGACCAAACAGGTAACAAATTACTAACATATCCCCGACTAAATCTTAAAATCAATTCAACATAGATACAAACGGGTTACTCAATGAGTCGTTGGTTGTGACCACCACTACTGGGACCTCTCGTTGGTCCTTGGCGTCGGGGTGATGGTATCACCTGAGTATAGCAATGGGGGAAACCACAATCCTTAGTTGAACCAACAAAAAGTCGCTATCTTCCCGTGGTCATCGGATGATTTAAACCTAGAAGGTTTGACAATGAGTGACACAATACCCGTTGGTGGACCCAACGAGTCGTTGTGTCCAATCGTTACGTTCACCGGAAGAATTTCTAAAAAACCTCAAACTTGACATGATGGGTGATTACCACGATCCCCAGGGGGACACAACGAGTCGTTATTCCAACTCGTCACCACTAGAAGGGGGGTTTCTGGGGTTGTCACCAACCACTCATACAATGGATCGTTGTTTCGGAAATGACTCATTGGTTGAGCCGTTGGGTCCTAGAGAGAAGGGATTTTATGCTAGGGAACCACGAGTGGCGTAAGAAGACTCATTGTTTCTCACAATGGGTCGTTCCTTGTCCCGTGGATTCTCGACTGATAGTAGGTTGACCACGGCTGACTGTAAACCAAGTCGTTAAAGGTGACCACGACCATTGTCTCAAATAATTTTGAGGCATTTTTCTCGGTTATCTTCCGAATTTTCTTTCTGCCATCTAAGAGTGGTCTCAGAAAGTTTTGGTGTTACAATATCTCCCCTTGAGATCATTCGCGTCCTCAAATGAATACAAACCCGTTGAGAAACTAGAAAACAAATGAAATTTCTAGATTGAGACTATGAATTGGTTTAAGGAGTAACCGACTTTGAGCTGACTTAACCATACTAAAAGAGCCGATGCAACTAGAATGCACATAGAAAATCTAAATAGAGCTAAAAATATGGAATCAATAGACACCGAGGAGTTCGTGACCTGATGTAGGAACCTAACCGGAAGGAAATAAGTGAGTGTATTTGGCCATCATGTCTTCTTCGTCTTCCCAAGTATCTCCCTCAACTAATTGATTCCTCCACAAAAACTTTTACCGAAGCGAATTTTCTTGTTTCTCGAACTTACGAACCCGGGACGGCCAAGATTCTAACCGGGACCTCTTCATAAGAGAGACTTTCTTTTATTTTCATGTTATCTAGTGGCACAATCAAGTTGGATCATCAATGCACTTCTTCAATAGTGACATGGCTGGATGAATGGGTGCACCGATGCTAACTCCGGAGGTAGTTCTAACTCATATGCCACACTCACAATTTGCTTAAAATCTCCTGTAGGGTCCCACTTATCTCGACCGAAGTTTTCCTTTTTTTATTCCCAAACCTCACCACCCCTTTCATGGGAGAAATTTTCAAATAAACCTAGTAATCCACTACAAACTCTAATTTCGTTCTCCCCACATCGAAGATAAGATTTTTGACGCGCTTTGCACCGTTTTCAACCTTTCCCGATAAGTTTCACCATCTCGCATTGCCTCGCAACCGAGTTCCACCTCTATCGGGGTAGATTCACCAACCTCAAACCACCCCTATACGAGATCTACACCTCCTACCATATAATGCCTCAAACGAAAAAATCTGAATACTGCAGCTGGATAAACTGCTGCCGTATGAATACTCGATGAGAGAAAAGTGATCAAACCTAACCGACCATGAAATCGATCAAACATTCTCTTAGAATATCTTCTAAAGTATGTATAGTCCGCTCGTATAATCCATCTCGTCTCCTCAAGGGTGAAAAGTTGTGCCGAGCCACCTAGGTACCGAGAATCCTTCTTAGAAACATCACTCTTAAAAGAGAGTAGAACCGGGTATCTCTATATGAAATAATATACAAGGGAAGCCCATATAGTCTGTAGCACCAACTCACTGGGATATAAAGCCCGGCATAATCCCCGCTGAGTCCGTAGTTTTAATTAGGAGGAAATTTTCTGGACTTATCAACCTTTCTACTATTACCTACATTGAGTCACACTGGTTTGTGTCCGAGGTGTAATTCGTAATAAAAATCCATATTTACTTCTTCATATTTCCATGTGGGTGTGTTGATATCCCGAGTCGACCCGCCGGTCTCTCGATATTCCACCTAACTTGCCGGCGCCGGCACTTAGCTACAAATTCCCGCAATGTCTCTCTTCTTTATGTCGTTCCACCAAGAATATCCTCGTAGAGGTCATGGTAAATCTTAAAAACTTTCTGGGTGGATAGAATATTCAACTATGGGCTTCAACCAGTATTTGTTGTCTCAAGTCACTTCACATCTCGGCAATACGTAGCCCACCCTTGTTATACCACGGAAACCAGGGGATCAAACTCGTAAGTGAAAACGGAGAAAAACTAAAATTCACACAAGGTCAAAGAACGACTCGTGAGGTGAGTCGTGGAGGGAGACCACGAGTCGTGGAAGGACTCGTGGTCGCCTTGTTTTTGCAAAGTCCAAGTGGGGAGGCCATAGGTTCCATCACTAGCCGTGGGTCGTACCACGTACTCGCGGAGGTCACCCGTGGTCAACCCCGGAGGTTTGATAAAATCGGGATGCAGTGTAGGACATGGAAGGTCACCACGACTCGTGGTCTTACCTCACGACTCGTGAAGTCTCGGGTTACCTTGGAGGATTGGGCAGTGAACTCAATGGATCAAGGAAACGAGTCATGCCCCGTGGCAACAACCAGCTAGGGATCCCTCATGAGGACTGCAACCAGAGATTTCCGCATTTTAATGAGGGTATTTCGATACTTCCAAGTCTCTAAGGCCTAAGTTACGTCGTTGATATTTTTTTAGTGTGATAAGAGGAGCACCCATTGCATGCCCATACTCACAAGGATTTTAAAGAGGTTTTTGAGAGATTCAAGGCCTCTTCCCTAATTTCTTTAAATTCATTGTGGGTGTTCAAGGAACTTTAAGTCCATCTATCCCTAGGTATGTAGGGTTTTAAAATGGGTGGAATTCTTCCTCATCCATGCCCAATTTCGATTTAAAGTTATGAATTCTCCTACTCAAATTCCATGGGTTTTACCCAAAGCATGACAATGTGATTGCCATGGGTAGTATGCTTTAATTGGAGCCTTTAATTATTAAATTATGATTGATGGGAAGGTTTTATTATTATTTTCTTTAATTCATGTTTCAAGATTTTAAGTCTAAATTTCCCATCTATGGAAGTTCATGATGATTTATGATGAATATTCATTATTTTAAGTTTGTTGATTATGGAAGTGCATGAATCCAAGTTACCCACGTTTATGAGCATATGTTGAAAGAATTAAGTATGATGAAGTATTGAGCAATTCCCAAATTATGAAGCGGATTTCATGATTTATCGATTTATGATGTTGGTCAATAAAAAGTGGGCCTTGATTCTTGGCTAATCATGTTTTAAGGGGATCAATGATGAGAAATATTATATCTTAGCCAATGAATTTTTTATGTACGGTGTTAATGATTTATGTATGAGCTTATACGTATGTTTTTGGGTGTCGTTTCTACCACCGAGCAGCCCGACAATCGAAGGACTATGCCGATGTCTCATAACCACGGCACATGGATTGTAGATGTTATGATGTAATGATAATGATCCCCTCAAATGTTATATGACGCCTTATGCATGACCCTCTTGCCCGCAAGTCTTCCGTAGTCGACTGGCCCACTTGAGAGAGACACTGGGCATCATGAAAGGCTCTACCACATGGTGCTCAAGTATGACGAAACCTCCTATTTGCTCCGCATGCTTTATGCATTGTTGTATTTATGTTATTGGCTCAAGTTGTATTTTGATAAAGTTAATTACGATTATGATAACGAATGAGTATGAATAATTTGAAAGTCTTGAGCCTTATGTTTTATCACGAAGATTTTGATGCAAGCATGATGTCCTTCTCCTATGTCTATTTACGAAGCCAATGTACTTTTTTGGCAATGTCCTTTTGCTTTCATTTTTTTTGCATAGTCGCATTCCACGTACCGACCGCATACTTTTTTTGCTGTATCATTTCATGATATAGGTTCTATCTGGAAGTCATCCTCATCCTTAGTCCATCCCTGGGATATCGCCTTGTTTGTGAGTCCTCGTGTTCCAAGGTCCGTTTGATAAACTTTTCCGTTGGTTATGTTTTATTATCATAGGGTTAGTTAGGATGTTGTCCCATCAACCATCTACGTATTAGAGGCATTCGACAAATGAGTAGTATTCAACTGTGTAAATGTTGGTATTTCCATATGCGTCATGGTTATATTTCAGGTCGTTTTGGCGTGATAATATTATGTTTATTCAAATGATATATCAATGTCAATGAGCCACGGGTTGACTTGGGGTATCTAAGGTTCCCCGTCCCGTGTCTACGATCCTGTGTACGTTCCGGGTCATGACAAACTTTGTATCAGAGCCATAGGTTTGAGGTGTCTTAGGGTGTCCGAAAGCCGCATTAGGTAGAGTGATTTTCATGTGTGTGAAGCGCTCCACACCAATGACGAAGAGGCTAAGAAACATTTTAGGAAATGTTCCCTTCTTTTTCATATTCTAGGTCGTATGATGAAAAGCCTTTCTTCCGTCCTTTTCTAATTGCACTGCTGATTGCGGCACTATGGCTCCTAGGAAGAAATTCCAATGAAGGAGGAATGAAAATTATGAAGGCCACTTCGAGATGGCAATGACCATGGGCATCACAGCCCAATCTGCTCTAGAGCCCCAAGAACTAGAGCCAACTGCCCACGCCTGAGTTTCGGCGGCAATTCAAACAGCAGTGTGCCTTGACCGCTCAAGTCAATCGATTGGTGTTGTAGCATAGGTTCCCATAGAATGGAAATGTACGGGGCTTGGATTTGAGACTTCTTGAGGATGAACCCTTCGAGTTCCTTCGATCAAAGCGCGTGACGAGGATCTACACTAGTTCATCAAGGGATCTCAAGGTCACTTAGGTTATGGGGTACAAATGGGGAGTGTGTAGACTGGGCCTCATATCGCAGTGGTTGCCCATATTTGTACAAAAATGGAAGACGTAGGGAAGTGAGGGGGCCCCTATCGATGGGATTTAGTTCCACATTGCCTTTTCGACAGTTCTTCGAAGATGAGGGAATTGAAAGAAGCTGAGTTTGTTAACATCAAGAAAGGAAAGACAGACAAAGTGATGGAGTATTCTCTTAAGTTCACTGTGTTGTAAAAATACTCCCTGTGAGTTGGTGATGGATCGTAGGGCTCTGTGAGCTGATGAGTTCATGGCGTGGCCTGCTATTTGAAACAAGGATTGCGTGACTTCTATGCTTCATCGTATATGGACTTCCCTCGCATAGTTCTCCGCCCAACAGATGGAGGTGGCCTGCGAGGGAGAGAGAGGCAAATAGGGCTTGGATAGATAGTCGGGGTTTTCACATCGTAGGTCCGTGGTGGCTACTGCCCACAAGCTTCAACAGAGGTTCACTAGCCCCAGCCCCATCATCACCAGTGTCCAACCAAGCCTGTGTGATCATAGGAGCGTAGCTCAGTGGTCTAGGGATCATAGGGGCACCCAGCTAAAGTATACCTCTTCAAATTACTAGGAAGGGCAAAGAGTCACACCTGGGAGGCCTGCCGATTTGAATGTCCTGCTTGGGCGGTAGAGCTGGGCACATTCACCGAGCATGTCTATATGCTAGAAAGGGTGATGATAGGGTCGAGCACACACCACCAGATGCCACGCACTAGCCCATTCCCGGCCGTTAGGATCATCGATCAGTGGAGGTAGCAGACACCGCCAAAACCAATTCTATGCCCTTGCCTAGTGCCAAGAGCGTGACACTTCGCTAGAAGTAGTCACCGGTATGTTGCGTGTCTTTCATATTTATTTTTATGACTTGTTAGACCCGAGCCACATTTACTGTGACTCCTTATATCGCTAGTAGCCTTGGAGTTAGTCCCGAGACCTTGTCGAACCGGCGCTGCACCCGCTGGTGATTCGGGTCATAGCTGGGGACGAGCATATGAGGGTGCCCTGGCCACCGTGTTGCATAAGGTTACTCCATAGATTTGCAAAGTTAGCCATGATCGACTTTGACTTATTCGTATGGATTGGTTGTTTGCATGTTATGCTTTGATTAATTGTAGGACCCGTACTCGAGTTTTGCTTTCCGGTGATTCGCTTTTTGGAGTGGAAGTGGTAGTTCAAGAGTGCCTGTGCCTGGGCATTTACATCTTAAGGCTAGGAATACGATCTTTAAGTGGTGCATGTACCACCCGCTTTGCTAAGGATGTGCACTCTCGAGACCCCGACTATTCCGCCGCCTGGTGTGCGAATATCTAGAGGTGTTTCCGTGAGGATTTTCAGTGTTCCTCTCGAAAAGGAAAATTGATTTAGGTAATGACCTATGTACAAATATGCAACCTATTTCATTTGTCCTTATAGATGGCTCTAGCCGAGATAAAGGAGTTGAAGGATCAATTAAGGGATTTGTTGATAAGTGTTTCACTAGACCGAGCGCTCCAAGGGTGCACCAGCTTTATTTGTTCGAAAGAAGCACGCTCCCTTCGCATGTGTATTGACTATCTAGAGTCGGGAACAAGGTTACCATCAAGAAGAGATACGCCTTACCCATGATCGACAGATTTGTTTGACTAGTTTGTATATGTTTCTCCAAGATTGATCTCAGTCCTGACATCACCACCTCGCAGTACGGGAGGGTGATATTCGAAAGACAAATTTTCAGACCCGATATGGCTATGAGCTGTAGTTATGTCTTCTGATTAACTATTGCCCTCGCAACTTTTATGGACCCGATGAATAGGACCAAAAAGGAAGAGACTCATAGAATGCAGAGGCAAATAGAGCTTTTGCACATTTTCGTTAATCCATGAACAGGATCTATACATTCCCGATCGGAACAGAATCAAGAGAAAAAGAAAGAATCGGAATTGATCGATAGATTTCTCGAAACAAACGAAAAGGAAACGAAAGATGAAACATAAATCATGGATCAACTAAGTCCTCTCGGGGACTTTCTTAAAGAGGAACCTCATGTAAATACCATGGAATAAGGTTTGATCCTATTCATGGAGATTCCGTAACTATTCCAAAAATGGAAAGTTAGACACAATTGGGATTTTTTTTGGAAATTGGAAGCAGTTACTAATTCATGATCTGGCATGTACAGAATGAAAACTTCATTCTCGATTCTACGAGAATTTTT
>JACEIK010001817.1:236602-251474 GCA_018107945.1 Datura stramonium | reverse complement strand
CGAGAAGTGGGTAATCTCAGCTTCTCATCCTATTGACTACCTCTTGCTAGAGTTTTATCAATACTCTAGCCATAACTTAGCTCAACCCGATTTGATTTGGATTAGCAACTACACTATTCCTAGCTATTAGTTGCCAATAAGGGTTGAGAAAGCAATTTCAGCAATTTTTAGCCTAATTTCACAATCTCTTATCCATTCTCACTACTATATTCTCTTTCAATACTTAATTATTCTCTCTCAAGCAAAAAATCAATCAGGAATAAATAGACCTATATCATAATCAATGGATCTTCATTAACAGATTGAAGAGAATCTAATAAATTTACACTTTATTGAATAATATGAAGATGAATCTAGAAAAACCCATCTATAATTCAATAAGAATCCAAGATCAATTTATCAATACCCCAATCAAATTAACAAACCCACAATGAATATACTTCTAACTAGCAAATTAGTAAAGCATATATAAAGATAGAGAGAAGATACCAAGAGGATTTCCCTCACATTCATTGCATTAACTTCACAAATTTGCTTCATAAGCTCTTAGAATAATGGTGGAATTCCCCCAAAATGGATTAAAGAAAAAGAAGAAGAAAAGTACTACCTAACTCTACAGATCTATGGAGAAAAGATTCTACTAAAAGTTCTATGAAGAAGATGAATTTTAGATGATGGAATTGATAAATGAATTGATTTTTCCTCTTGGGTGGTGCACAATGGAGTTTATATATCTGTACTTTCTTGTCTAAAAATTTCCCCAAACTCCCTTGAAGATTCTAGATGCTTTGGAGACCTTTTTGGACCCTTTTACCCTTCATTAGATGGTCGCTCTAGTGAGGAACTGGCGTTTCGCCGGTGGCAATTCCTGGAGAGCCAAATTGTGGCCGGTTGAAAACAGTAGCCTAGTAGGGGTGAACCAGCAGTTCAAGGGCGTTTATCCGGTCCATTCCATGAAGGGCCAGTTTTTTAGCCTGTCTGGATAGTAGCTTCGGTGTTTCACCCACGTTTCGCCCTTTTAGATCGTGTTTAGCCAATTCAAAGCACGTCCTTGCACCTCTTTTTGAGCTTAAATCTTCCCTTTATCTTTGGTTCCTCTACCTCATATGCTAACTCATCAAATTTCTTCTCAAATTCCATGTGTTTTGCTTAATTTCATTCTTTCTTTATTCACGTGCGGTACCTATAAAGAATTCCAAAGAAAGAGCATAAAATCCACATAAATGACTCGAAAACTAAGCAAAAACTCATGATTAGGAGCCCAATGAGATGGTAAACTTCCAACTCGTCATCTATCTTGGAAAAACACTTGGCCCCCTAAACATGGTCGAATAGGTCATCAATCCTGGGGAGAGGATACCTATTCTTGATGGTGACTTTGTTCAATTGCCGATAGTCAATGCATATTCGAAGGGAACCATCCTTCTTTCGGACAAATAGAACTGGTGCACCTCATAGGGATTTGCTCGGTCTAATGAAATACTTATCTAAAAGGTCCTTCAACTGCTCTTTACAACTCCTTTGGCTCGGCTTGAGCCATTCTGTAAGGAGGTTAGATATAGGTTGTGTGTCGGTAGAAGATCAATACAAAAATCGATTTTCCTCATTGGAGGAATACCTGGTAGATCATCTGGGAACACTTCTGGATACTCATGTACCACTTGAATTGACTGGATAGTTAGGGTCTCGGACGTAGCATCTTAACCCTAACTAGATGGTACACAATCTTTGGAAATCATTTTTCTGGCCTTAAGATAGGGAATGAAACGATCTACCGGCACAACGGAACTACCCTTCCATTCTAAGACTAGCTCACCCATAAATTGGAACTCTACCACACAGGTTCTACAATTAATTGAGGCATAACATGCAAATAGCCAATCCATGCCGAGAATAACATCAAAATCGGTCATGGATAACTCTGCTAAATCTGCTGAGGTGATTTTATGAAGGACTAAGACCGAGAAATTTCTATACACCCATCTAGCTATAACTGAATCACCAACTGGAGTAGAGACTGAGAAGGGTTTTGATAATATTTCAGGACTGACTCTGAAGCTACTAGCAACATAGGGAGTAAAGAAGGACAAAGTAGCCCCTAGGTCTAACAAAGCATAAACAACAAGGTGGAAAACTCATAGCATACCAGTGACTACATATGGAGTGACCTCCTGCTCTTTGCGAGATGCTAAAGCATAGAATCTGTTTTAGCGTTGACCACCACATGTGCTTGTAGATGCCCCCTGTTGGGCTGGGTGTGCGGGTGGAGCTGCTGAACTTTAAGCTGGGCCTCGCCCCTATCATGGACCTGTCTAGATGATGGGCAATCTTTGAGCATATGTCCAGGCTTCCCACACCCGAAGCAAGCACCTGTACCCACCAAACACTGACCGGTTTGTCTCTGGCCACACTAGTCGCAAACTGGAATACTGGAATCCGTGGGCCTGCTGCTCTGACCCCTAGAGTCTTATGCTCGTCCTCTCTAGTTGTGCCTAGGTCTGGATAGCACTCATCGCTGAAGGTGCTAGAGCTGAAGATCTATGGTGGGACTGCTATCGGTGCCCACCACCTTGCCTCGGCTGAGAGAACCTATAATTGTCTGTCCTAGCCCTCTTGGCCTCTCTCTCCCTTATATGAGCCGCCTCCATCTTCTGGGCCTACAAGACTATCCGAGGAAAATCCATATCCGAATGGAGCATGGCGGTTCTGCAATCCTTATCTAGATAGCCCACCACCCCATGAACAAACCTGCTCACTTGCGCCCTCTGATTAACCACTAACTCTGGGGTGTACTTTGACAGACGAGTGAACTCTAGGGCATATTCCTACACTTTCATCTTCCCCTATTTCAGGTTCACAAACTCGGACATCTTCTACTCCCTCATCTCACGAGGGAAGAACCGATCGAGAAAAGCGACATGAAACTCCTCCAAACTGATAGGGCCTACTCTGGTTGTCCTACTATCCTTCCACTATTTAAACCAAATGTGTGTGACCTCCAACTAATATGAGGCCAAATCAACACATTCTTCCCCATTCACCCCCACGACCTGGGTGATCATCAAGATCTCGTCAATAAACTCATGTGGATACTCGTCCACCTTTAACCCAAGAAACATTGGTGGGTTCACCTTAGGAAATCTCAAAATCATGTTGCCGTCGCATTCCTGTTTTGTCGGACATGCGCCACTGCCTGCTGGTTGACTTGGGCGGTCAATGCATGTGCTAGCATCTTAATAGCTACCCTAAATTCAACGTGGGCAACCGGCCCTGGTGCATGGTGCTCCTGGACTGGTGGGGCTTTTTCGGGCCCGTCCCCGTTGCCATCCTCATGGCCATTACCATTTCTATTTCTCCTACCATTAACTCTTCGGAGAGGCATGATTCTACAATCGCGAATAGTACTAGTTAGGAGGATAGAGAGACATTTCATCGCACGACATAGATCATGAAAGAAAGGAACATTTCCTAAACGTCTCGTAGCCTCTTCATCATAAGTGTGGCGTGCTTCACACTCATGAAAAAGAATATAATTAATGCGAATCTCAGACACCTTAGGACACATCAAAACCTAATGCTCTGATATCAAGTTTGTCACGACCTGAACGTAGGCCCAGATCGAGACATGGGAAAAGGAACCCCGAGGAACTCCAAGTCGACCCATAGCATGAACATACATATAACTCAATCAACAAAGTGGAAGACTTAGCATAATAAGAAAAGAATAAGTCTAAGCATAAAAAATAATCCAAAATATACAACATGAGTCTGAAGCGAAATACAATCTATTGTCTGAAAAGCCTCCTAGTCTGATGAGTTGATGGGACAAGACACCAACACACTCTCTAAGTCTAAAATTGAAAATACGCCAACATAACTGAATAAAAGAGGGGCCCTCGACAGATGAGGACTCACCAACAGATACTGATGCTAACTCTGAAAGCTAGCTAGTGACGGGGCCACTGCCTGCTGGTTGACTTGGGCGGTCAAGGCCTGTGCTAGCATCTTAATAGCTACCCTAAATTCAACGTGGGCAACCGGCTCTGGTGCATGGTGCTCCTAGAATGGTGGGGCTTTTTCGGGCCCGTCCCCATTGCCATCCTCATGGCCATTACCATTTCTATTTCTCCTACCATTAACTCTTCGGGGAGGCATGATTCTACAATCGCGAATAACACTAGATAGGAGGATAGAGAGACATTTCATCGCACGACATAGATGATGAAAGAAGGGAACATTTCCTAAACGTCTCGTAGCCTCTTCGTCATAAGTGTGGCGTGCTTCACACTCATGAAAAAGAATCTAATTAATGTCAATCTCAGACACCTTAGGACACATCAAAACCTAATGCTCTGATATCAAGTTTGTCACGACCTGAACATAGGCCCAGATCGAGACATGGGACAAGGAACCCCGAGGGACTCCAAGTCGACCCATGGCATGAACATACATATAACTCAATCAACAAAGTGGAAGACTTAGCATAATAAGAAAAGAATAAGTCTAAGCATAACAAATAATCAAAAATATACAACATGAGTCTGAAGCAAAATACAATCTATTGTCTGAAAAGCCTCCTAGTCTGATGAGTTGATGGGACAAGACACCAACTAACTCTCTAAGTCTAAAACTGAAAATATGCCAACATAACTGAATAAAAGAGGGGCCCTCGACAGATGAGGACTCACCAACAGATACTGATGCTAACTCTGAAAGCTAGCTAGTGACGGGGCTGAGTCTAAAGATCGGAGCCTGTATTATGAAATGATACAGCATAGAGTATACGATCAGTACGTGGAATGTACCGAGTATGCAAGGCAAGTAAAATGGATAATTTAAAATACATAAAAGTTCATAAGAGTAGGACAGCATGATTGTAATGCAAATACCATAATGTACACATAAGGCTCAAGGTTTTTAAAACATTCGTAAATTAAACATAATCATAATCCTAAGAGAAAGCTTTACTGAACATGACTTGAGCCGAAGTGTATAACCATAAACATGCGTAAACCATAAGGAGCAGTGGGAGATTCTTATATTCGGAATACCCCATATTAGCACACATAGAGCCCGACCCGTAAACCCATAGTCGGGAGGATGTTCGTACCTTGCCAATGATAGAACCATGAAAAGGCATGATATCACTCATGAAAGGCCCATTTGGGCAAAGGGGACAGTCTCAAGGGAGGTTCCATCGTGACCTACGGTGGCACGTGGTTCTGAGACTCGGGGCAAAAACTAGGCCCCGAACCCACTCGGTGTTAAATACTACTCCCAAAACATATGTAGTGCTCATAGGAATCATATACATGAAATTCTTGGGCTAATTAAATCATGATAATCATAAACATGCTTGAAAATACATGAACTAGCCATGAAATAAAGCCTGTGAGTCGGCCATAATCATAAATCATAAATCATGATGTTCATCCATGCTTGTAGAACATGTATATACTTGATATTCGTAAATTCATGATGAGCATTGAATAGAAATCTTATATAAGTAATAAATCATAATGGGCTAAAAGTCAACAAGATTATAATGAAATATTAACTTGATTTTCATAAAAACATGCATAATATGGCATGATTTGATTTAAATTTGTAAAATATTCCCATAGATTATAAAAAACATGATTTAATTCATCGAAGGAATTGACCCATAGATAGATCATAGAGAAATTCACAAGAATTAGATTAAACCCTATAGATCATGGAACTTGAATTGTAGAAGTAGAATCTCATGGAATTGATAGAAGTTTGAGCATGAGAGTGGGAGGAAATCTCATTCTTAGCCTCACATACCTGGGTAGATTGATTTTCCCCTCTTCCTTGAACACCCAAAAGAAAATGAAGAAGAATTGATGGGTTTAAGCTTTGATCACCTCTAAGAGCCTCCTAGTCACGCATGCATGGAATGGTAAGGCTTAGGATAGGTTTTACTCTTTAAAACCCCTCATAACTAAGCTCAAACGATGTAGTCTAGGCCTTAGGACCATAGAAATTATGGAAAAGCCCTTAATAAACTCGCAGGGAAAAATAGACTGCCAGTCCCAACGAGGGACTAGACGAGTCGTCTCCTTGGACCATGACTAATGGTCAGGACTCATGACGTACACTGTCCAAACACCTTAGGCTCGCCATGGAAGACCCTATGAATCGTTACTGGTGACCACGAGTTGTGGTCACTCCTCTTGGTCCTCACTGCCCAAAAATCATTGACCCTTAACCTATCTTGACTACGGCTTGCACAACGAGTCGTGGGGTCTGACCACGACTCGTGGTCATGCCTGTGGTGACCCAAAGTCTCGAATCCCATAAAATAAAGCCAGCACCTCACCACGAGTCACCTAACGACTCATGGTAATCCCCACTGGTCACAGAACAACTTGTCTTTGTGACCTGGTGCAGATTTTTCAGTTTTCTCCATTTCCACTCCCGAGTCTGATCTTAGGGATTTCAGGTATTACATCTAGTCCCTATGGGTTTGACATCCGGTTGACAAAGAGTCACCTTATTACTTGTACAATTGTGTGCGCTTGTGTGTGCGTTTGGACGCAATAAGTATTTGGCGCCGTTGTTGGGGACTGGCAAATTGGTGAATTTCTTATTTTGGTGTTATTATTGTATTTTCTAAAGTTATAATGACTTGGTCTTAGTCATCAATTTTACAAGTACTACAGGTTGTCCTTATAGCAAGCAGGCAAGGGATAGAGTATTAGTAGAATTGTACCCTGAACTTGAAAGAAGGTTGAGACAGTTGAGAAGGGAAGGTGCTACTCTCTATCCCATCTAGCAGGTTCGACAGGATGAGGTTTCTCAAGAAGAGATGGCGACCAGACCAGTCTACGAAGTGGAAATCCTACTCGTGACAAATGTTACCTTTAGTATCCGCAGACCGAAACTTGGAGGAAGATTTGAGCTGATGTAGAACATGGTGCAATTGCTACACATACGTGGACATTTCACAGGCTTGACCCATGAGGATCCACAGCAGCATCTGCAGAATTTCTTGGAAAACAGTGACACATTCGTCCCCAGGATTGTCAACTGATTATGTCAGGCTCACTCTATTCCCATTCTGACTGGTGGTTGAAGGCAGAACGACCAAACTCCATCACCGCCTAGGGCAATTTAGCTAGCAAGTTCTCATCAAATTTTTCCCGTCAGGAAAGACTGCAAAGTTGAGAATTGAAATTTTAAGTTTCAAGTAGAGGCCAGATGAAAACTTATACCTTGCATGAGAGAGATGAAAATCGCTTCTCAGATACTGCCCCCATCACCAACAGAGTAATGAAGTGCAGGCACACATTTTTGTGAAGAGTCTTGACCCACACATCAAAATACTATTAGATTCTACTGTAGAGATCAAGCATTGGAGAAAACTTATGAGGAGCTGTACATTCTGTTGAAAAGGATTGCATAGGGAAATCTAGAGTGGCACAGCGATGCATCACGTGTCATAGTCAAAAAAATAGTTGGCATGATAAAGATGGATAGTGTGAATGCATCAGTTAGCTTCTTTTTAGAATCAAATGATGACTTAGTTCAGCAGGTTGAATATGGAATAACTGCAAGCACAAGTAAGTGCAATTCAACTAGTTCAAAGCTAGTGTGAGATATATGGAAATAGCGGCCATGTGACAGACTCTTGTGGAGCAAACCCAAAGTTAATTAATTTTATAGGTAATATACAGAGAGGAAACCAAAATTATGGGAACACCTACAACAGGAACTGGAAGAATCACCCTAATTTCTCTTAGGGTGGAAATTAGGGATAAAGTCAGAATTTTCAGTAGTATCAGCATCAGGGTAAGTAAGCTAATGCCCACTCAAGAAATATAGAGAAGATGTTGTAGAAGATCATGGCTACTCAGACTCAGATGGCAGCTGACCAGGAAAAATGGCAACTGAGCTCAAAAATCAGTAGTTAGCCACTAGAAATTTGGAGAAGCAGATGGCGAAGTAGCGGCAGCTTAGAACACCAGACCTCAAGGGGGTTTACCAAATGACATAGATCCAAACCTGAGACAAGTAATGGCCATTAGTCTAAAGAATGGAAGAGAGCTAGATGATGCACCCCAAAAGTACAAGAAGAATGAGGTGCAACCAGAACTGACAAGATCAGGCCCCTCATCTGACAAGGGTAAAACTAGTGTAGTTGCAGAGAACAATGTATAACCAACAGTGCATCCACCAAAGAGAATACCACTACCATTCCCACAAAGGATTCAGAAAAGCAAAGAGGTTGCTTGTTTCAAGAAGATCTTTGATATTTTCAAAGAACTTCACATAAATTTACCTCTGATTGACATTTCGCAAGGAATGCCCAAGTATTCTAAATACTTGAGAGTGTGGTGTCCAACAAGAAGAGGCTAGTGGATGTAGAGACGATAGAACTTAAGGATGAGTATAGTTCTAGGGTAATAAGCAAGATGTTGTAGAAGCTCAAAGATCTAGGAAGTTTCACCCTCCCAATACAAATAGGTGGAAGTGAGCCGATGCATGCTTTATGTGATTTAGGGGCAAGTGTGAACTTGATACCCCCTCTCACTTTCAATACACTTGGCTAAGAAAACTAAGGTCGACCAGAGTGATGCTGGCACTGGCTGACACAACCAAGGTAGTTCTTGAGGGAATCATTGAGGATGTGCTCATCAAGGTAGGTAAATTCATAATCCCTACTGATTTTATTATTCTTGATTTTGAAGTTGATAACAGAGTACCCAATATATTGGGGTGTCCGTTCCTAGCCACAAGAGGAGAATTAATAGATGTCAGCACCGACAGCCTAAAGATGAGGGTAGATGATAAAAAGGAGAACTTCAAAGTGGACCAAGCACTCAACACTCCAACACACTATAGGGATCTCTGTATGATCACTGTGACAGCAGAGGATGAGTGTGGGGTGGAGGAGTGCAAGCTAACAAGTCCACATCTAAAGGATCTCCTAAAAAGAAAACATGAGCTTGTAGATGAGAGGACGTATAGTGATCTTGTGAAAGAAGTGATGGAGGAGAAGAAGGAAAATGTGGAGGGTATTCCCTCAAGAGTCAAGAAAAGAAATAATTGTGCCCCAAAGGGTGAAAGAGGTTGAGGACATCTTGAAAAGGATGTACTCACGTTGGGCTACAACGTTAAGTCAAGCACTACTTGGGAGGCAACCCAAGTGTATAACAGGTAGAATGTCTTTCCTTTATTTTTATTGTTATTTATTATAACTTTTTTTATTTTTGTTTTGTTGAGCACAAATTGAGGGGAAATTTTAGTACCCTCAGAGTGAAGCTAAGGAGCACGTCAAAGCATGAGTATGGGGTCAGTGACCCTTGTGAATCAAAAATTGATGAAACATGCTACTAGCTAGGCCTAGAGGCCTCAGGAAGTATCCCTAACCCTTGTGTGATTTAATTGATGCTCTACGGAAATAGAATATTTTTAAGTGTGGGGTTAGAGAATTTGAATTTTTTTAATGGTGAATGAGGGTGAAATATATGGTTTGATGTTTTTTTATTTGAGAGTCTGAGTAGAGCACATTTCACCAACACCTTTGATTTTTCTTTTTGGTTCTTTTCCACAGGTGCGTTCATCTGTAAAGTTGTTTTAGTCATAGTTAGGGACTTTTCCCAACGATATATGGACGACAACTATCTTGAGGAAAAATTAGTCATTAGGATTGTTTGTTAGAACCTCTAACAAATTGAATGCTTGATGTTTTTGTTAGTGCTACACGTCTGTAAGATTGTCATGACCTGAGCATGGACCTCGGGCCGCAATACGGGACCTAGAACCATGAATGGCTCTAAGCTAAACCATGGCACATGCATAGCATGAATAAGAGCATAAATAAAGTGGAAATGAATCATAAACATGGATAAGCTAGAGTCTAAATGATATAAAGTATGAACAAGAATGACAAGTCACAACGCTGAACCATCTAGTACATAATTGTCTGAAAGCCTCTAGTCATAAGATGAGTTGATGGGACAACACCCCCAACTAGCTCGCTAAGTCTGAAACTAGAAGATAAGAACGTAACACGATAAGATAATAAACATCCTCAGAAGATAAGGACTCACCCAAACGGGGATTGAGCTAAACTGAGGCGGGAGTGGGGCTAACGAAGAGGCTAAGACTACTTGCCCAAACCTATATCATGAAACGATATAGCATAGAGTATGTGGTTAGTGCTTTGAGTGTACTGAGTATTTAGAGTAAGTAAAATATGCTAGTAAAATAGTATAAGAGAAGTCATGAGTGTAAAATCATACAAAACATGAGATTCAGATCATAAACTTGACATGGGGGCTCAAGGCTTTCAAACTATAATATAAAGCTGAACATGACTAGATTCATGAGTAAAACCTTGTAAAAAATAATTTGAGCAAAAATACCATAAGTGGTAAAATCATGAAATTTGAACATGAATGTATATATATACAAAAAACTAAGGAACAATGGGAGATTCTTATAAGCATCATACCCCACGTAAGCATACATGGAGCCCAACCTATAAAACCCTGATCGGAAGGGTGTTCATACCTTGCCAGGGGTAGAACCATGAAAAGCCGTGATATCGCTCATGGGTGGCCAATTCGGGCATGGAGACACTATCGTGGAGGACCCCAATATGATTATATTGGGACGTAATTCAGAGACCTAGGTATGTTGGAACCTGACGTAAGTTTATTTAATGATAAGCTTATTAATCAACAAAGAAAAATTTAAATTCTTAAAAGATGAGATCAATTTAGAAGCACTTATTTATTAGTTTTAAATATAGCAGACAGTTACTCGATGTTAAATGCTACTCCNAGCCCGGTCTGAGGGCGACAAGGAGACTTCATCTAGAATATAGCAGACAGTTACTCGATGTTAAATGCTACTCCCAAAATATATATAGTGCTCATATCATAATCATGAAACATGATTTATATGGGCTAGTTTAAATCATGAAATTCATGATATCTCAACATATGTGAACTACACATGAATATAATGACAAAGAACTCCATGTTACATAGACTTAAATTTTATGAAAATCATACGAAATCGAGTAAATCATCCTAACTTATAAATCATGTATTCATGAGAGATTCTAGTAGAAAACATGTTATTATAATCATAAAGTATGGATTGAATCATAATAGACTTGAATTCATAAAAGATCCTAAGAGATTTCATGAGAATCAGATTTAACCCTAGATTTCATCAAAACATGATTGGAGACTTCAATTCACGAGATAAAAGAGAAATTTTGGTATGAGGGTGGATGGAATCCCCCATTAATAACCCCATACACCTTATATTTGGCCTAACAACTATCAGAACTAAGCCACTATCCTCTTATAACGTCAATATAAAATAATTTTATGGATAGGAACTACAATCAATAGCTTAACGACGAAATCCAAGTTATAGAGGCATTTCATCGAAAACCCAGAGGGCATAGGAAATTCAAGCCTCTTATGAGTGGGGTGTCCTAAAACCCACTTATTTATACAGCCCTTTAACAATAGGAATAACCATTACAAGTCCAACCAAAACAATCATATGCATTCTCAACACCAAAAGAATCCCATAAACCCTAACCCTAGGTTATCACACGAAGTCATGACTTCCTAGCACCATCTCATGTGTCCTAAACTTAAAACATACCTAAGGAGAATAAAAAAATACTCATGTAAGGTTTTTTGAGATTTACTTAACTTAGAGGAAGGAGGAGTGCTCAATATTTCAAGTATTTGACTCAAAAATTATTCTTGATCTTACTATAGATAGGAAGTTGATGTGGACGTTAGAATAATGAAGAAATTCATGGATTTATGTTGTAATAGGTTGGATAATGCTTACATAGCCTTAGAATTATTTAATAGATCTCTTGGAAATGATAGGGTTGATTTGGACGCAGAATAATGAAAAAAAAATCGTTTAAGGCGACTTTTAAAAGCCTTGAAACCCCAATGTGACACCCAAAGTGACTGGTTGTCAATCCCCCGACGGAATGTCAACTTTCCTCTCACTTTGGTGTGGAATTTTTCAGCTTCTACTTAAGGGTGACGGAACCGTCAAGTGGTTGACGGGCCGTCAAGTGGTTGACTAGTTGTCACTCTACCCGTCACAGCTGATAGCGCTCCACTAATTTGCTCATAATTTTTTACTCCGAACTCCGATTGGTGCAAGGTCATATGCATTGGAAAGAAGACTGCAAGGGATTAAATTTGATGTGTTGAATCACCCAAAATGAATTTACAAATTATGAGTTATTTTCATTTGAATTTGACCATTGTAAGAACTTATATGAAAACTCAATCGGTAGAAAGGCTCAACTCAACTTTGTGCTAGAGGTTCCTTATGACCTTAATTCGCATATAATGAACTTCCCACACTTAATAATTGAACTTAAGACCTAGTTTTCATAAGACTCTAGTCAAGTTTGGGTCCATCTTCATATATAGAAGGCTTTAGACTTAGCTTGAATATTCGACGCGTTAAAATATCCCAATCAGGAGTCTCGGGTCTAGTCATAGAAACTTATGGGGTGTTACATTATCTCCCCCTTGAGAAATTTTTTCCTTGAATGTAGATTAAGCATACTTTAGGGATAGGGAAGGAACTAAAAACCCAAAACATAATAACCGTAGTTGAAAATTTACGGTATGACTGACTCCGGACTGAGATACATGACTGAACTGACTTTATGAAACATACATGCATACTATGAAATGAAAGGAACTGAGAGACATGAACTTGTCGTAAAACTAAATAGAGTAATAAGGATGAAATAGGTACCTCATTCTTGAACTGATCCGGAAGGAAAAAGATGCGGGTATCTTGCCATCATATCTACCTTGACTTCCCATGTAGCTCCCTCATCTTGCTGATTCCTCCATAAAACCTTCACTGAAGCTACCTCCTTGTTCCTCAACTTGCGAACCTAATGATCAAGGTTCTCAATTGGAACCTCTTCATAGGTAGGATTGTCCTTCACAGTAAATCTCTCTACCAAAACAACTAGGGTTGGGTCCCGATGCACTTTTTAAATGAGGACACATGGAAAACTGAAGTACCGAAGCTAACTCCACTAGTAACTCCAACTCACAGGCTACATTGCCAACATGCCTCAGAGTCGTATAAAGACCAACATATCAGGACTAACTTTCCCCTTCTTACCAATCCTCATAACTCACTTCATAGAAAACACCTCAGAAACACCCAATCATCAATATTGAACTCAAGTTCTCTCCCTCTCACATCCGCATAAGATTTTTGAATGAATCCGAGTTGGTTTTATCCTTTATCCAATAATAGAAACCTTCTCCATAGCCTCATGGACTGACTCTGTCCCTATCAATGTAGCCTTACCTACCTCTAACCAATCAATAGGTGATCTATACCTCTACCCATAAAGAGCCTCAAACGGAGCCATCTGAATATTGAAATAATAGTTGTTGTTATAGGAAAACTTGATAAGAGGTAAATGATCATTCCAACTACCTTGAAATCAATCACACAAGCTCTCAATACATCCTCTAAGGTCTGAATGGCCTGTTCGGCATGGCCATCTATCTGTGGGTGAAAATTTATGCTAAGCTTCACCTGTGTTCCAAGACCCTTCTGAAATGATCTACAAAACTAAGAGGTGAACTGAGTACCCCTATCCGATATGGTAGACAATGGAACCCCATGCAACCAAACTAACTCCCAAATGTACAATCTAGCATAAATCCTTGGCTCGGTCTATAGTCTTGACCGACAAAAAATATACTAACTTGGTCATCCGATCTACAATCACCCATATAGAATCATGTTTTTAGCATGTATGAGGCAACCCTATAATGAAGTTCATATTGATCTCTTCCCACTTCCAAGTAGGAATACTAATATCCTGTAGTATACCTCCCGGCCTCTAATTCAGCCTCCTCATCCTATACTCCTCACTGAGCTCCTATCAACATTACACTCTGAGTCCAACAGCATACTTTACACCACTTTTAGGCCTAACTCAACTAGACCTCTCGCAATCTAAATTCATTCCCCAAGAATATCAATTCCCCTTGTCCTCAAAGTCATCCAAGCTCGTGATCTAATCTATTGTCACTAGTCACACCACACTATGGTCTACCTGTATATCATCACATTTTTCAAGCCTAACACATATGACTATCCCATGGATCCTCCGTATCTTATGCTATCCAAGAATTTCCTTACCTCACTGGCTTGACTAATAATTGTGCTTCATGAACTTCCACATAGTGAGCACCTAAGGCATGAAGAGAGAGGGTGAACATGCATAGGGATTAAAGTAAAGAATCACAAGCATGAATCATTCAAGGAATCCAAACTGTTCATATGCATGATATGACACAACCTTATGAGCCATTAAGGAGAATTCGACGAACCGAATTCATAGGGCTGGGCATATTGTGAGACATGATTTTACATACATGATGAGTTTCATTACGTGAGGCGGAGATTTATGGAGTCATGGAGTAAGACTGAGGTTACTGATTGAAGTGGTTACCTATCATCATGGGAACCTGAACATAAGCATGAGCAGAACGTATAGTCGACCAAAAAATAAGGGAAAACATCTTACTAGAAATGGGTCGACATCCCCTAGAGACTCTTTTTGGAACTTCCTGACTAGAAACAACTCAAGATTTGACTTAGCCCTTTGATTTACCATCTCCCCCTTAGTTTAAAGCCATCATTCTAAGGCAACTTGTCACGCCCCAAAACTGGGGTAGGGCGCAACTGGCACTCGGTTCCTGATTGATCGAGAAGCCGACTATATGACATCTGTAACTATAACACTTAGGCCATCCAGGCCACCTGTCATAATCAACTAAAGAATAAACTGGACCCATAA
>JACEIK010001817.1:215420-230811 GCA_018107945.1 Datura stramonium | reverse complement strand
CTCATTTGTTATCTAACCCATTTGTTACCCATATCAAATATGGGCGGGTTGAAATATTATCCATATTGTGTTGACGCATTTTTAACCCGCCCAAGTTTTATCCAACTCGCCCATTTTCCACCACTACTCCAAACAATTCCCCATTTTTATCTGTGTTTATTAGAATGGTAAAATAAGATGTTAACCTTAAAGTATTAATTTGATAAGTCTCTAAGGTATTGATAATCGGGATTACATTGTCCTATATTACTTGACGACCATATGCGCTTTGGTGACATTATGTTTTTGGCGCCGTTGCTGGGGACTTGAAGATTGTTTAATCATTTTTAGGTTAGGAAATCTATTTCTCTATTATATATTTTACATTTTGTTTGTTGGTTGTTGAAGTTTACAGGTGTTGTGTGCTCAGTGTATGCCAACTATGAGAAGTTAGGGACCACCCTTGGCTTCTTTTTATCCAGAAATTGAGAGAACCTTTCACAGGTCAGCTATGGAGAATAACGAGAAAGAACAGGGCAACAACCAAGAGAGGGTTCCAATGCTTAACATTTCTAAGATAAACTTGGAGAACGCTTCTAAAGAGATCGTCAAGCCAGCCATCGTCAAAAACTTCGAGTTTAAGGAAAGAACCGTGTTGTCACGACCCGAATATAGGCCTGGATCGATACATAGGACAAGGAGCCACGAGAGACTCCAAGTCAACTCATGGAAAGAACATACATCTAACTTAATCAAATAAGGCGGAAGACTTAACACAATAAACATAGTGGAAGTCTAAATTAAAAACATAACATCGTAAACATACACGAATCTAATGTTGATTACAAACTATGTCTGAGAAGCCTCTATAGCTGATAAGTTGTGGGACAAGACCAATGAACCTCGGGAGATGAGGACACACCACTAAAGCTGGATGCTAACTTCGGAGAACTGGATAGTGATGGGGCTGAGTCTAAAGATCGGAGCCTGGATCATAAAATGATACAGCATAGAGTATGCACTCAGCATGTGGAATGTACCTAGTATGCAAGGTAAGTAGAACCTCTTAAAAAAGTAAAATCATTTAAAACATGCATAATATAAAACATAATCAAGATAAGAATCTGAGAGCAGGGCTTGTATGCTATTTTCTGAAATCGTGATCTAAACATAACTGAACCTCATAACTGAATCGTATGACCCAAAGCTGAAATCTGATAATTAGAAGTAAAACTGTGCATTGGATCAAATCTGCTTTAGACTCTCTCTCTCTCTCTCTCTCTCTATATATATATATNATTCTTATTAATTAGTAAACTCAAACTCTCAAAATATTGTTTATTTGGTTGTCTGCATTCTTAAAGGTATAGTTCACTAACGCTTGAGTTAATTAGTACCATAGCTCAGTCCCTGTGGGATCGATACT
This sequence comes from Datura stramonium, assembly GCA_018107945.1. Taxonomy (NCBI): domain Eukaryota; kingdom Viridiplantae; phylum Streptophyta; class Magnoliopsida; order Solanales; family Solanaceae; genus Datura; species Datura stramonium. The sequence goes on along the minus strand of JACEIK010001817.1, from coordinate 229,406 downwards.
TGGTTTTAATTAAGCCACTTTACTACTTTTTTAACCACGTGCACTTGCGTGTAGTTACCAAAATAACCGAACAGCTAACAGGGTGAATTTCCATATCTGGTTCCGCCCACGTCACGAGTCAACCTACGATCCGTAGCGAGATCCTACGGGCCGTAACATCCTTTTGTACATTGCATTACTGGATGATTTTCGCTAAGTGTTTGATCTTGGTACGACTCGTACCTCCATCTTATGATCCGTACTGAGCTCCCGTGGCTTGACTTTGAGATTTTGAAATATTTCTGAAGTTCATCACGAATGCCAAGGTATGACTCGTACATTCATTCCATGGTTTGTACTTCCTTTCCATAGTAGGAGTCAGCCTGTTATGCAAATCTTCTGAATCTTTGCATGACTTCATAAACATGATTCCTACAAGCTTGGTACAACTCGTATTGAGACTCGTATACTGCATCTATTCAATATAAGCCTTCTACAACTTTTTCAGCCACCAGTACGACTCGTAGGACCTTCCTATGGCTCGTACTGTGGACTGCAATTTGAGCCTATTTTGCACATTTCAGGCTATCTTTTGCATTTTTTAGCTCCAACACCAACTTATCCTTTAACCAAAGGAAAAGTGCCTCATATCCATATAAAAATACACCTAAGTCGATGCTATTTTCTTAGTTTTGAGCGTCGAAAGTTCTATAAATCCACAGCACATCACCAGGTCACAGGACGAGTCATCTAGTGACCCGTGAAGTATCCCATTAGTCGTGGAGTGTCTCGTCAGGTGAGAGGAAGATTAGTAGGAACTCGCGGTCAAGGGGTGACCATGAGGGAAGTAATAAGTCGTGGTCAAGGAAACGACTCATCAAGGGAGTCGTGGTCAGGAGGAGGCGTAGATGTTGAAAGTTAGGCAGTTTTCTCAACGACTGGGTCAACACGAGTCGTTAGATAGACCACGATTCATGGTGTCCCTCGTGGTGACTGGCAAGGTATAATTTCCAATGCAGGCAACGAGCACAGACCACGAGTTATGGTCATGGACAACGAATCGTCCAGTTCCTCGTGGGTGAGTTTAAAGAGGTGTAAGTTCATTATAGGCTTATTCTTTTCCATGCATGCAAGTTTAGAAGCTCCTAAGGGTGATCAAGCCTAAATTCCTCAAGTTCTTCCCAAATTATCTTTGGGCAATCAAGGAAGTTGTGAAATTAGATCTCTTCAGGTATGTAGGGTTATGAGTGAGTGTATCCATCCACTCCAATTCCTAATCCCTTCTCATCACTTCAAGCCACGACTCGTGGCATCATCGGTCATGTACACTAGGTAACAGTCATCTGGGGCTCGTCATGAGGGACATAACGAATCGTTACATGTGACCACGACCTGTGGTAACGAATCATCACACACACTGTGTTAATTCCAAATAATTTTCAACCTGCTGACCACGACCCATCCCACGAATTGTGCTGACTTACCACGACTCATAGGGTCCTTCCGTGAGGTACACTGCCATCTTCCTTCTCCTTCTCAGTCACCACTACCCACGACTGACTCAATGAGTTGTGGGGCCTGACCACAACTCGTGGTTATGTCCGTGGGACCTTAACTCCCGAAAATCCCATTAACACCCTGATCCTCACCACGAGTCACATCACGACTCGTTATCTTCCCCCACGAGTCACATAACGACTCGTTCTGTGACCTAATGCTAGATTTTAGTTTTTCTCTATTTCAACTCCCGGGTCTGATCTTTGGACTTCCTGGGTATAACGATATCTCCCTCTTGGGAACATTTGTCCTCAAATATTGGAAATACTATAGAAAAGTAGAGAAATGCAATCATCATATTCAAATACTTATCATTAGAGCTGACAACTGACGGAATGACTAACTCTAATTCAAACTACATAGCTGAACTGAATTTACACATCATACATACATCTGTATACATAAAAGAAACTTGGGCACATGAACTGAACTTGAGAACTATATAGAGTTTTAGGGCAAAAAACTGATACTTCAAGCTGGAACAGAGCTGGTAGAGAATAAATGTAGGTATCTAGCCATCATGTCTGCTTAGGCTTCACAAGTAGCTCCTTCAACCTGCTGATTCCTCCATAAAGCCTTGACTGAAGCTACTTCCTTGTTCTTTAGCCTTCGAAACTGACAATCCAGTATTTCCACCAGAACTTCCTCAAAACTAAGGCTTCCCTTCACACCAACACTCTCCACCGGAACAACTTGAGATGGATCATGTAAAAACTTCTTTACAAGTGATACATGGAATACAGAATGCACAGAAGCTAATTCTGAGGGAACCTCCAATTCAAATGCCACCTTGCCAACCCTTTTCACATTTCTGCAGGGGCCAACATAACAAGGTATGAGTTTTCTCTTCTTTCCAAACCGCATCACTCCCTTCACAAGAGATACCTTCAAAAACACCCAATCATCCACATCGAGTTCTAATTCTCTCCTTCTCACATCGCCATAAGACTTTTCGCAACATTAAGTTGTTTTCAACCTATCCCATAAGAGCTATACCTTTTCCATCGCCTCATGGACTGAATCCGGTCCTATCATCACAACTTCACCAACTTAAAACCAACCAATAGGTGACCTATATCTCCGCCCATAGAGAGCCTCAAACGGATCCATCTGAATACTAGAATGGTAGTTGTTGTTATACGCAAACTATATAAGAGGCAAATGATCATCCCAACTACCCTTAAAGTCAATCACACAGGTACTCAACATGTCTTCGAGAGTATGAATTTTTCGCTCCGCTTGACCATCCGTTTGGGGGTGAAATATTGTGCTAATCTTAACCTGAGTACCAAGTCTTTTCTGAAACGACCTCCAAAACTGAGAGGTAAATTTAGTACTTCTGTCTAATATGATGAACAAGGGTACTCCATGCAATCGAACTAGCTCTTGGATATATGGTTTGGCATAATCCTGCGCCTAATCTGTGGTTTTATCCGGTAGAAAATGAGAGGGCTTGGTCAACCTGTCTACCACAATCCAAATGGAGTCATATTGTCGATGAGTATGAGGTAAACCTATGATGAAGTATATATTGATTTCTTCCCATTTTCAAGTAGGAATACTGATATCCTAAAGCACACCTCCCAGTCTCTGGTGCTCGACCTTCACTTGCTGACAGTTTGGACACTTAGCTACAAACTGTGCATGTCCTTCTTCAGACCATTCCACAAATAAACTTCCCATAAGTCACGGTACATCTTGGTGGCACCTGGATGGATAGAATACCTGGATCCATGAGCCTCATGCAATATCCGGCTCCTCAAATCATCAACATCTGGAACATATAAGCGACCCTGGTACCGAAGCATACCATCTCACCCTTTGGAGAAGACCTCTATGTTCTGATTCTGAACGGCTTCCTTTAACATTACCAAAATTGGGTCCTCATCTTGTATAGCTTTTACATTAGTAACCAAAGATGATTCTGATCCATTTTGAACAATAACACCGCCATCGGTCGAGTCAACCAACCAAACTCCCAACCTTGCGAGTCGATGCACATCCTTGACTAGCTCCTTCTATCCCTCATCCACATGGGAAACACTCTCCATAGAGAGTGTACTAAGTGCATCTACTACTACATTGGCTTTACTTAGATGGTAAAGGACACTTATATCATAGTCCTTGAGTAGCTCCAACCACTTCCTTTACTGAAGATTGAGATCCTTCTGGGTAAACATAAATTGTAAACTCTTCTGGTTCGTAAAAACATCCACGTGGACCCCGTACATGTAATGTCGCCATATTTTCAAGGCGAATACTATCGCAATCAATTCAAGATCATGGCCCCGATAATTCTTCTCATCAACATTAGGCTATCTGGAGTCATATGCTATATCATTTCCATGTTGCATCAATACCGATCCTTGAAGAATCACAATACACCACGAACCCATCGATACCCTCGGGTAGGGTCAACACCAGTGCTGAGGTAAGTCGAGTCTTCAACTCCTAAAAGCTCCTCTCACAAGTCTACAACCATTGGAATTTCACCTTCTTTTGTGTCAATTTGGTCAAAGGTACTGCAATAGATGAGAAACCTTCAACAAATCTCCAATAGTAGCCACTAAACCCAAGAAGCTCTGAGTATCTGAAAAATTCACCGGTCTAGGCCAATTCTTCACCACTTCTATTTTCTGGGAGTCCACCTTTATACCCTCACTTGATACGACATGGCCCAAAAATTCCATGGAGTCCAACCAAAAGTCGCAGTTGCTAAATTTTGCATATAAGTAGCGATCCCTGAGAGTCTATAGCACCGCCCTCAAATGAACGACATGCTCCTCCTTACTCCGAGAGTATATCAAGATGTCATAAAAACACAATCACGAAGGTATGGTTTGTAACACCATGTTCATCAAGTCCATAAAAGCTACAGTAGCATTCGTTAGTCCAAAAGACATAACTACAAACTCATAATGACCACACCGCATCCTAAAGGCTATCTTTGGGATATCGCTCTCCCGAACTGTAAGCTGATGGCACCAAGATCTAAGATTTATCTTCGAAAAGCACTTTGCACACTAAATTTTGTCAAACAAATCATCAATTCTGGGTAGAGGGTACCTGTTCTTGACGGTGACCTTGTTCAATTCCAGATAATCAATACACTTATGTAGAGAACCATCTTTCTTTCGAACAAAGAGAACAGGTGCATCCCATGGGGACTCGCTCGGTCTAATGAAACCCTTCTCCAATAGTTCCTTCAACTGCTCCGTCAATTCTTTTAGCTCTGCTGGAGCAATTCTTTAGGGAGGAATAGATATAGGATGCGTGTTGGGAAGAAGGTCAATACCAAAATCAAATTTTCGCTCGGGAGGGATTCTCGGTAAATCATCTGGGACGACTTCTGGATACTCGCATACTATTGGGACTGACTGGATAGTCGCGGTCTCGGACTAAACATCCCTAACCCTAACTAGATGGTACACACAACCCTTAGAAATCATCTTTCTGGACTTAAGGTCGGAAATGAAATGACCTACAGGCATTACTAATTACCCTTCCACTTTATGACTGGCTCACCTAGAAATCTGAACTCTATTGCCCGAGTTTTAGAATTAACTGAGGCATAACATGCAAATTGCCAATCCATGTCAAGGATAACATCAAAATCGGTCATGGATAACTCTATCAAATCTTCTGAGGTGACTTTCTGAAGGACTGAGATGGGGAAATTTCTATATACCTATCTAGATACAATTGAATCACCTACTAGAGTAGAAATTGAGAAGGGTTCTGACAAGACTTCGAGACTGGCTCCGAAGCTACTGGCCACATAAGGTGTCACAAAAGACAATGTATCCCCCATATCTAACAAAGCATAAACATCAAGATGGAAAACTCGTAACGTACCAGTGACCACATTCGGGGAGACCTCCTGCTCCTAGCGGGATGCTAAGGCATAGAAAATGCTTTGGCGCTGACTGACACTTGTGCTAGTAGATGACCCCTGTTGTGCTGAGCGTGCCGGAGAGGCTTCTAAACTAGAAAATGGGCCTCTACCCCCATCGTGATCCTATCTCGCAGTTGGGCAATCTATGAGCATGTAGCTGGGATTCCCACACCTGAAGCAAGCACCTGTACCGGCCAAGCATTGTCCCGTGTGCCCCCGACCACACCTGCGGCAAGCTGGGATGCTAGAATCTGCGGGTCTGCTACTCTAAATCCTAATGCCTGATGCTCGCACTCTTTGATCGTGCCTCAGTTCGGATGGCACACTTAACGTTTAGGATGCTTGGGCTGAAGACCTCTAGTGGGTATGCTGTCAATGCCCACCACCCGACCTCGGGTGAGAGAATCTTTGACTATCAGTCCTGGCCCTCTTGGCCTCTCTCTCCTTCATATGCGCCGCCTCCATCTGTTGGGCATACAAGACTATCCGAGGGAAATCCATATCCTGGTGGAGCATGGCGGTCGTGCAATCCTTGTCCAAATAGCCCCCCATACTATGAACAAACCTTCCCACTCGCATCCTCTAATCAGCCACTAACTCTGGGGCGTACTTTGATAGGCAAGTGAACTCATGGGCATACTCCTGCGACGGCATTCCTCCTTGATTAAGATTCACAAACTCGGCTTCTTTCAACTCGCTCATTTCACGAGGGAAGAACCAATATAGGAACACAATATGGAACTCTTCCCAAGTGACAGGGCCTGCTTCGGCAGTCCAACTATCTTTCCATTGTCGAAAGCAGATGTGTGCGACCCCTTTCACATGGTATGAGGCCAACTCTGCACACTTAACTCCATTCACCCCCATGACTTGGGTGATCTTCATAATCTCATCAAAGAACTCATGCGGGTCCTCATCTACTTTTGATACAAGGAACAAGAAATCCCTGACTCGAATGCCGCTGCATTGCCATTTCGTGGGACATGCGCAACTACCTGTTGATTGACCTGCGTAGTCAAGGCCTATGTGAGAATTTGAATAGCTGCCCTAAATTCATAATGGGCAATCGGCTCCGGTGCCTGGTGCTCCTGGACTGGTGAGCTTGCTGGTGCCCGTCTCTATTGCCATCCTTGTGGTCATTTCCGTTTTCGTTCCTTCTAGAGTTAACTCTACAGGGAGCCATGATTCTGCAATAGCGAATAGAATGAATTAGAAGGATAGGGAAGCATTTCATCGCACGACATAGATCATGAAAGAAGGAAACATTTCCTAAATGTTTCATAGCCTCTTCATCATAAGTGTGGCACGCTTCACACCAATGAAAAAGACTCTACGCAATGTGGCTTTCAGACACCCTATAACACTTCAAACCAATGGCTCTGATACCAAGTCTGTCATGATCCGAACAGAGGCCTGTATCGCGACACGGGACAAGGGGCCCTAAAAGACTCCAAGTTGACCCATGGAATGAACATACATCCATCTTAATCAATAAAATGGAAGAATTAACACAATAATCTTAGCAAAACTCTGAAATAACCATAACATCAGAATACACAAGATGAAGTTGAATCCATCCCTTTCTGTCTGAAAAGCCTCTAAGTCTGATGAGTTGATGGGACAAGACCCCATAACTCCCTAAACTAAAACTCGAAAATACATAGAGAAATCAGATAAAGCATGACCCTCTGGAGATGAGGACTCACCAACAAGCGTATGATGCTAACTCTAAGAGGCTGGCCATGATTGGGGCTGAGGCTGAGTGTTGAGTCCTATATCAGGAAATGATACAACATAGAGTACATGGTTAGTACGTGGAATGTACCGAGTATGCAAGGTAAGTAAAACCTCTTAAGTAAGTAAACTCATTTAAAACGTGCATAATATAATTCACAAATAAACAAGAATCTTAGAGTAGGGCTTGCATGCATTCTTTTTGAAATAATGATCTCAACATAAAATAACATAACATCATAACTGAATTGATTGACTCAAAGCTGAAATCTTATAGTCATGAGTAACATTGCACATTGACTCAAACCTGCTTTAGAACATATATAGATGTATAAATCTCATGAATGATGAACATGCATAACTGAAATTATGAGGAACAATAGGAGACTTATTTGTTAATTGACATACCACGATAGAGCTTACGTAGTCCCTACTATCACACTCAAGTTGATAGAGTCGTCGAAAGCCTTGCCAGGGCTATGGACGATACCATGTTATCAATATCAAGCTTCTGTCCCAATTGGTGAAGGGGATAGTTCACAAGATAGGTGCCAATATAATCAGATAATACCTACGTTGGCGTATAGTTCTAAGGCAGAGGTTGACTGGCCCATAGCCTACTTGGTGCTAGACACTACTCCAAAAAATATGCATATGCTCTCCATCATTTTTCAATGAAGCTGACTATCGTCTATTGACGAAGTTCAATAATCATAAATGCATAAATCTGAATCATACAATGAGGAGACTTATCTCAAACTATACCACAAGCTGAACATAATTGGGAGCCTTCGCTCCAAAACCATGTGGTAAGCTTAATTCATAAAATCATAACACATACTTTAACAAATGGGCATTTCTCGATACTTTAACATGCTTGAAAATACATAATTCACTTGAAAACATGATCATAAATATGGGTAGCTTGAAAATATGCTTTTCATCATAATATCTCATTATAATCATACATTCATCACAAATCTCATCTTTCATGAACTTTTCATAACTGGGCATTTTGATTTATAAAACTTAGAACATGATTTTTCATTGAAAATAACGTAAAACTTGCCCATGAATCATAATTCAATAGTAGAAACATATTTAGATCATACCCATGTAGAGAATTAGAAATTTCATGGATTGGGTTAAAACCCTATAGAATCAGCATATGAATTTTCCTGATTTAAAGAGAGATTAGGCATGGGTGTTAACAGATTCACCCATTCATAATCCTACATACCTAATTATACATGATTCTTACACTTCTCTGATTTCCCAAGGAAGAATAGNCATCTTCACGAAAGAATGGGATTGTTCGTCATTGCGCCATTCATAATCCTACATACCTAATTATACATGATTCTTACACTTCTCTGATTTCCCAAGGAAGAATAGAAGGGAACTTGAAGAAGAACAAGCTTGATCACCCTTCTAACTCTCTAACTTTGCATTCATGAGTAAGAATGGCCTAAAATGAGCTTAATCCTCTTAAAACTCATCATTCATAAATTAAAACGATGTAGTTTAGGCCTTACGATCATTGGAATTATGGAAAAGCCCTTACTAAATTCGCAAAAAATAGTTGATTGCCAGTCCCCACAAGGGACTGGACGACTTGTCACTTCAGGCCATGACTCATGGCATCAACCATCATGTACATTGCCTGATAGTCATATGGTGCTCGTCACGAGGGACATCACAAATCATTATAGGTGACAATGACTCATAGTAACCACTCGTCACATGCACTTTCTTAATTCCAAATAATTTTCATCCTGCTGACCACGACCCATCCCACGAATTGTGGTGACTGACCACGACTCGTGGGGTCCTTTCGTGAGGTGCACTGCCATCTTCCTTCTCATTCTAAGACACCACCCCCCATGACTAACTCAACGAGTCGTGGGGCCTGACCACGACTGGTGGTCATGTTTGTTGGGACCTATCTCCTAAAAGTTCCATAAACACCCTAATCCTCACCACGAGTCATATCACAACTCGGAATCTGCTTCCACGGGTCACAGAGTGACTCGTTCTGTGACCTGATGCCAGATTTTAATTTTTCTCCATTTCAACTCTCGAGTCTGATCTTTGCATTTTTGGGGTATAACACATTTAGGAAATGTTCCCTTATTTCATAATTCTACCTCGTGCTATGAGTTCAACTCTCTCCATTCCTATAACTCATGCAATATCCATGTGCAAAAACATGTCTCCTCAAAGAAACAACGAGAGTCAGCCAGCCCACAAACTCCAATAGGTCCCAGGTTCGAACAGGTTACAGATGTAGAACTTGGGGCTACTTTTAGGGTGTTTATACGAGCCATGATCACCCAGCCTAACTAGCAGACTATCACATCAGTGAACCCTACTGGAGAGGCGGCAACTACTAGGGTTCAAGACTTCACGAGGAGGGGTCCGTCTAAGTTTGGTGGTTTGAGTATGGATGGAGAGTTCAAGGAGGGATAAAGGGGGAACAAAAGGCCTAGGACCGAAGACTTGGAGAGTTCCTAACAAGGGTTAAGTAGTGGGAGTTGCTCTCAACCCCGTCAGAGGTCTTTAGATCAAGTTCATGGAAACAAGCCCCGAGTGAGGGAGATTACTTATCCAGTTTGCGGGCACTGCAGGAAGAACCACCTAAGAAAGTGCTTGGTTCAGATGTTTTCTTCTATTGTGTCCAGCCCGATCATAAATACAGAGATTTCCCTTCAGCCAAGTGAGATGGACAGAGAGGTCGTGCCTCGGCCACCCTTCCAACAGTCGTATCTAGTGGGTCAGCATGCCTGAAATGCGATAGAACACACACAATTCAGTGTTTGGTAGGTTCAAGTTATTATTTCGTGTGTGGGTAGTCGGAACACATGCGCAGGAGTTGCCCATGGGCGATGCAGGGCAAGGGTAGAGCCAGTGTGCCAACCACCAGATCAACAACTCCAGCAGATCGTCTATCTCAATAAAACAGGTTACTAACAGCAGGTGGCAGTCAACCTCAGATGTAGTCTCAGGTATGTTATAAGTCTTCCTAGCTAAGCTTGCATGATTTCTAATTTCAAGAACTATTGTATGATGTACAAGATCCCTTTTGCATTTTAGTATGAGAATTATCGTGTGGAGGGTATAGAACGTTTATAAGTCTAAAGCCTTCAATGATAGCCTTAGAGTTGAATGTAAAGTCACGAGTTAGTGGTTTAGCCCTACCTTAAGAATGATCTGAGCGCCTTAGAATGACGGCTTTAAGCTAAGGGGGAGATGATAAATCTTTAAGCCGAGTCAGATTTTGAGTACCCTAATGGAGGAGTCTCAACATTAATAGCTAGGGAATGCCAATTTTTGTAGGTTCAGATGATCTCTCTTATGCATAGTTAAAGTTGCACTCTATCCAATCTCATGTATAGATCCCCAGGATTCTTAATGACCGTTTAAGATAGCGATCCCAGTTCGTACCCTGCAAATCTCTAAGTCTCCACCTCATTTCATAAACTCGTTATGTATGTTAACTCGTGTCTCTTTAACTCGTGTCTCTCAATATGTCCAACTCATAAAATTATGTCGTGTCAGGTGTGTACTCAGATTAGATCTCCTTAATGAACCGTGCTCATAATTTTCTTACTCTAAGACCTATGAATATTCCCCTATGATGGAAATGATGGTTAAAAAGGGTACGTCCTGGGTAACTCCCTAATCCCTGCCATAGGTGCCGGGTATGTAAAAGTCTCGAAAGTGCAATTATTAGCCAAGACGGGAAGTGTAACAACCCGCAAGGTCATCTATAATTATTGATCCATTTCCCTGGGTTGAACCTTTTCGTATCTTTATTTTGTTATTTATGACTTGCGGAGGTGGATGACACCACTCCTGAGATGATCCAATGAAGGTTGGGTGAGATTTTTGATTTTCGGAAGGTGTTAAATTTGAGGGGTTTGACCAAAGTCAACGTGTCAGGTTAACGAGATTGAATTTGATTCTAAAAGCTTTGTTAGTTCTGGATGGTGATTTATGACTTAATTGGGTAGTTTGCATGGATATGAGGTGATTCGGGAGTGATTTGAACCTTTGGTTGAATTTATGAGCTTGGAGGAAACTAAGCTTGATCCTGGTAAACTTTTGATCCAAACAACCTTATATCGATGATTTGATGATTCCAACAGGTCCAGAAGGTGTTTTATGCTTGAATTACTTATTTTGGTTTGTGTCCGGAGGATTCCAAATGAACTTCGGGTGGATTTGAACGTTTTGTGTGTCTAGCATGATTTTAAGTATAAAATATGACAACTCAGAGGTTCGAGACTTTCAAAATTCTTAGCATTAATTATAGGAGTGTGTCTTATTTACTCGACGGATACTGGTGCCATTACTTAGAGTGGATCAGAATCTTCCTTGATGACAGAGGTCAAAGCTAAGCAAGACGAGGATCCTATCTTGGTAAAGTTGAAGGAAGCCATGCAGAATTAGAAGGTTGAGGTATTCTCCAAAGGGGGAGATGGGGTGCTTTGATAACAGGGTTGCTTTTGTGTTTCGGGTGTTGATGATTTGAGAGATCGGATGTTTCATGAGGCTCATGGTTCTGGATAATCTATAACTCTAGGTGCCACCAGGATGTATTATGAACTACGGAAAGTCTACTGGTGGAGTGGAATGAAGAAGGACATAGCTGAATTTGTGGCTAACTGTCCGAACTGTCAACAGGTGAAAGTGGAACATCAAAGACCTGGAGGTATGCTTTAATACATTAGTATCCCTACTTGGAAGTGGGAGGAGATCAATATGGACTTCATCACAGGGCTGTCTCTCACTCGTCAACAGTATGACTCTCTTTGGGTGGTTATGGATGGGTTGACTAAGGCCACTCATTTTCTACTAGTCAAAACTACCGATTCAGCAGAGAATTATGCTAAGTTATACATTCGAGAGTTAGTTCGGTTGCATGGAGTGCCATTTTCCATCATATCAAATAGAGGTACTCAGTTCACCTCTCAGTTTTGGAGAACGTTTCCAAAGGGATTGGTACTCAGGTCAAGCTTAGCACAACATTCCACCCGTAAACAGATGGTCAAGTGACTTGAGGATATGTTGAGAGCGTCTGAGATTAATTTCAAGGGTAGAGGATGATCATTTGCCTCTCATTGAGTTTGCATACAACAAAAGCTATCATTTTCGCATCCAGATGGCTCCGTTTGAGGCTCATTATGGGTGGAGGTGTAGGTCACCTAGTGTTTGGTTCGAGGTTGGTGAAGTTGTGATAATTGGACAATATTCCATCCATGAGGCTATGGAGAAAGTTCAGCTTATAAGGGGAAGGCTAAAAACTACTCAGAGTCGCCAAAAGTCCTATGCGGATGTGAGGAGGAGGGAGCTTGAGGTTGATGTTTATGATTGGGTGTTTCTGAAGGTATCCCCCCATGAAGGGATGATGAGGTTTAGAAAGAAAAGGAAACTCAGTCCCCATTATGTTGGCCAGTACCAAATTGTGAAACGGGTTGGCAACATAGCATATGAGTTGGAGTTGCCCTCAGAATTAACTTCAGTTCATCCAATTTTTCATGTATGGTTCTTAAAGAAGTGTTTGGGGGATCCATCCTGGTTGTTTCGGTGGACAGTATCAATGTGAAAGATAGCCTTAGCTATTAGGAGGTTTCGGTAGAAATACTTGATCGTCAGGTTCGTAAGCTAAGAAACAACAAAGTAGCCTCAGTCAAGGTTTTGTGTAGGAAACAACATGTTGAGGGAGCTACATGGGAAACCGAAGTAGATATGATGGCTAAAATACCCGCATCTATTCCCTTCCAGCTCAGTTTCAGCTTGATATATCAGTTTCCTCTTTAGTTCCCTATTCAGTTGCATGTTCAGCTCATGTTCCTCAGTATCTTTCATGTCAATGAATGTATGTGTGATTCAAGAATTTAGTTCAGTCATGTAGTTCAATTCGAAGTCAATCACTCTATCAGTTTTCAGTATTTGAGTTGATGATTGCATTTCTCTATTTTTCAGTATGTTTTCCCACATTCAAGGATGAATGTTCTCGAGGGGGAGATATTGTAATACGCTGAAAACCCTAAGATCAGACACAAGAGTTGAAATAGAGAAAAATAGGATATTCTGCACCAGGTCACGGGATGAGTCGTCCAATGACCCCTGAATTACCCCACGAGTCGTGGAGTGACTTGTGAGGTGAGAGGAAGATTGGTAGGAAATCGTGGTCAAGGGGTGACCACGAGGGAAGTAACAAGGCGTGGTCAAGGCAACAACTAATCAAGGGAGTCGTGGTCAGGAGGAAGCGTGGATGTTGAAAGTAAGGCAGTGTTCTCAACGACTGGGTCACCACAAGTCGTTAGGTACACCCCAATTTGTGGTGTCCCTCGTGGTGACTGGAAGGGTATAATTTCCAGTGTAGGCAACAATCACAGACCACGAGTCCTGGTCATGAATGACAAATCGTCCTATCCCTCGTGGGGACTGGCAATGAGTTTTTTCCTGCGAATTTATTAAGGGCTTTTTCATAATTCTTAAGTTTCTAAGACCTAAACTACATCGTTTTAAGCTTAGAATAGAGTGTTTTAAGAGGGGTAAGTTCATTATAGGCTTATTTCTTTTCCATGCATGCACATTTAGAAGTTCCTAAGGGTGATCAAGCCTAAATTCCTCAAGTTCTTCTCAAATTCTCTTTGGGCAATCAAGGTGTCACAACCCGGACGTAGACCCAGATCGTAACATAGGACAAGGAACTGTTTGGCTGTCTGGATGACTACACGCAAGTGCACGTGGTCGAACAAGTAGTAAGTGGCTCAAGTAAGCCAAGTATCGATCCCACAGGGACTGGACTA
>JACEIK010001817.1:138308-148534 GCA_018107945.1 Datura stramonium | reverse complement strand
GGTGTTTGGTGTTATTGTGTTTCTTAGGCACTGTTTTCACTGAAGGAAATTTTACATATCTCTCGCATTCATGTTATGGCACCACGATCGCACTAAGCAGGATCATCAGTGATAAATAGTGTTTTTCCACGATCTTCCACTTTATTTCACCATTTTTAAAGTTCCATAGCTTAAATTAAGGTAATTTTTGGTGCAAATTCTTCACCTTCAAAAGGGGGTAAGTTTACAACCTTGATCTTGGTGTTTTCCCGTTACTTTATCTTGGATTTTTGAGCTTTAGTCTATGCTTGGGAAAGGAAATAGGGGGGGTTTGTCCCAAGTCTAAAAATTAATTTTTTGATGAATTGGAGGTCATATAAAGCTCGAATTTGGATGATTTTTGGCACATAAGCCTTTTTCATCATGGGTAAGTCGATTGTACAAGGAAATTTAAGATTCGCCCATGGGGCTAGGGGTTGACATTTTGGACCCATTTTCAATCTAAATTTTTACATTGTGATATGCGTATCGATGAAATTGTATTTACTTAAAGAATGTGATTTTGATATATTGGGAGATTTTCGAGGTGACTAGCAAGGGAAAGGCAGTGTTGTAGGGCTCATGGTGTGTTGATCGGCCTTTGAGGTAAGTTATGGATTACTTTCTCTAGACTTAACTTGAACTATGATTTATTATTTAAAGCATGCTATAGGTTGGGAGAAATATTAGGTTCGCTATTGAGATTAGTGATTGTGTCGCTAAGAAAGATATAGTGTTGAAAGAAATTGGTGTATATAGATAAAATATAGCGTAAGGGCACGAGTTGATAATAGATTCATGGTCGAGGAGACTGGCAGCCTATAGAAACTGCAGTGAAAAAATCATATTGCAGTAAAACATTGTTGTTTGAGACTTGTTATATTTATTGTGTTCATGCATGCATACTCATTTTCATTGATCATGTATCGATATTATGGAGAAATGATGTTTTTCAAAGAAATATTTTTACCCATGAGGATTGGTTGTCAAATGATTTTCACTAATTTTCGATAAGTCCCAACTGAGTCCGGGCTCGGTGTTTGGGAGTTTTGATTCAGTACGTGCATGATAATTTACTAATTTTGATAGTCCCATTTCAGTACAGTCCCAGTTGATATATGTGCGGAAAGTCCCGATTTAATACGAGTACGATGTGTGCAGTAAGTCCCAAGTCAGTATATGTAATACCCCAGGAACTCAAAGATCGGACCCGATAGTTGAAATGGGAAAAACTGAAAAATCTAGGTTGCAGGCACAGGATGAGTCATTGGACGACTCGTGATGAGAGCCCACGAGTCGTCAGGTGACTCATGGGGAGCCTGGGAGAATGGGAATAAGGTTGAGGAAAAAGAGTCCCCACGAGCTTGGGAATGACTCGTGGTTAGACACCACGAGTTGTTAGGTCATCCGTGAGGAGGAGGTATAAGAAAAATAGGAAAGGCAAGGCATTGGGATTAACGGAAGGAGACCACGACTCGTCATGTCTGGCAACGAGTCATGGTATGAGTCATTCGGTGGAATTTTAAATAATTGGCATAAGGAAGGAAGTGTACCTGATGAGTGGTGGCCACGACTCATGGACACCCATAACGAGTCATTATGTCGTCCGTTAAGACCCCCCAGTGATCAGTTTAGACAGTGTACCTGACGGGCAAGGTGACGGATTGTTTGGGCATGCAACGGATCGTTCTGTTAGGGTCACCTGGCAGTTATTTTCTGCGAAATAGTAAGGGTCTTTTCATAAATTCCTAATCCTAAGGCCTAAACTACGACGTTTTTGGTCATGAATAGGGAAATTTAAAGGGGTTAAGTTCAGTTTTCTCTTCATTCATGCATGCAAGTATAGTGATAGGCAATCAAGGGAGATTCTAGGCTCTTCTCCTCAATTCTTCCAATTTCATTCTTGGGTAATCAAGGGAAGTTAAGAATCAGATATCCCAGGTATGTAAGGTTCTCAATGGGTGGTTTCTTCAACACCCATGTCCCTCCTCTATGATTTTTACAAAGATTTCAACAAAAACTCATAGGGTTTTGGAATTGATTTTACTTAAACTCTAGTGATTTGATTATGGGTTTTTGTGATTTTAAAATCTTATCATAATCTATGGGTTTTAATCAGTTTTTATTATTTAAATCATTTATAATTTTATCAATTTCGATTTCTATGTGTTTAAGCCTAATTATGCATGCCCCATGATGAATTGATTTTTGATCTATTTACCCATTGATGATAATTATAAACCCAGCATGAATTATGATTTAAATCATGAATTTATTATGTTACCTATTATGATTTTTATGAAATTCAAGCTATATGCATGAACTACAAGTATGTATGAATCATGAATTATGTTTTGGCTGACTCACAAGCCTCATGTCATGGCTAGTCCGCGTATGTTCAAGCATGTTTACGATTACCATGATTTAACTAGCCCATGAATCCATCCATGTTATACTATGAGCACTATATATATGTTTTGGGAGTAGTATCGAACACTGAGTAGGTACGTGGCCTAGGTTCTGCCTCGAATCTCATAAACTAGTGTCACCGTAGGTATGTTAGGACCTCCTATGGGACCGTCCGCAGACCAAATGGCCCTTTTCATGGTGATATCACACTTCCATGGTTCTACCCTTGGCAAGGTACGAACACCCTCCCGACTAGGGTTACAAGTCGGGCTTCATGTATGTTCATATGGGGTATGTTGGTTAAGAGAATTTCCCACTGTTCCTCATGATTTATGCATGTTATGATTATGTATGTTAGCTCAAGTCATGTTAAGTAAAACTCTTTTATTATGATCATGATTATGTTATGTTACGAACGTTTTGAAAACCTTGAGCCTTATGAAAAGATATGATGATTTATGATACGAGCATGATGTCCTACTCTTATAATCATTTATGGATTTTATATATGTTTTAAATTTCCGTTTTACTTACCTTGCATACTCAGTACATTCCACGTACTGACCGCATACTTTCTATGTTGTATCATTTTATGATACAGGCCCCAGCTCTCAGGCTCACCCTCACCCGTAGATTATCTAAGAGATGTTCTCAGCATACTTGGTGAGTCCACATGCTTCGAGGGCTATGTATTCAGACTTTATGTTGTTCTTTCAGTTTCAGGATTGTTGGGTTAGTTGAGGAGTTGTCCCATCAACCCGTCTTTTCATGATTAGAGGCTTATCAGACTACAAGTTGTAATCAGTCGTATTGTATGGGTCTAGTTTTGCTTTTCCTTTTAGTATGTCATGATTATGTTCTTTTTATGCTAAGTATTCTGCTCGTGTGATTGGGATTAGATGTATGCTCATGCCATGGGTCGACTTAGGGTCCCTCGAGGCTCCTTGTCCCATGTCTACGATTCGGGTGTACGTTCGGGTCATGACAGTATAGGCCTGGTTGGTATATGGATCTCGCAAGTCCCACATCACCGTATATTCCTATGGAGGGGATGTGTATAGGTAGTATCATAGGTCATTGCATTGCATTATATCATATTACATTGCAGTGCACTACACATATTATTTATCCTTATGATCTGTACTGCTCTTTTGTATGTTATTTGTTGAATTGTTGGGATATATTCTGAGTGCAGGGGTTATAACATCCTTTATGTGATATAGTTGCCATCCTAGCTTGATCACTAGATAATTCCTACTGAGTACCTGTATTTTTGTACTTACCCTACTCTTGTTGCATCTTTTGATACAAATCCTAGCTCTAGCAAACTCAGTTGATCTAGCATCCTAGGCAGCGCCTTTCGAGTGTCTTGCTGAGTTTAGAGCTATGCTAGACTCTCTCTTTACTTTCTTGTCACTCTTGCAGACATGGATGTAGTTTTGAGACATTTGTATTCCTTTAGTGCTTTTGTACTGTGACACTAGATTTTGGGAATTTGTGTACGTCCGCATTTTCAATATTTACTTTAAGAATTAGATTTCAATATCATTTACTTCAACATTTTATCTCTTCCCTGATTACTTAATTTTAGTCTTATTCAGTGAGGGTTTAGCTACTACTAGTGGGCGAGGGTAGGTGTCATCACGATTTTGTATTTCGGATCGTGATAGTCCTCGTCTTTAGTCACGTTTTAATTTATAAAATTTGTCACGACCCGAGCATGGACCCCGGACCGTGACAGGGGACCTAAAACCATGAATGGCTCCAAGCTAACCCATGACACATACATAGCATGAATAGGGGCAAATCCAAAGCGGAAACTAAGACATAAACATAACACAAATAGGAGTCTGAGATATATAACATGAAAGCATAAGAAAGAACAAAAGTCAACAACGCTGATCGTCTACTACATAACTTTCTGAAAGCCTCTAGTTGTAAGATGAGCTGATGGGACAACACCCCCAACTAGCTCACTAAGTATGAAACTAGAAGTCATAGACATAAAGCATCAACTGATAAATGTCCTTGGAAGAAGAGGACTCACCTAGACGGGAATTAAGTTGGTTTGATACGGGGATGGGGCTAACGACGAGGTTGAGACTAATCTCCCAAATGTATAGCATGAGACAATATAGCATAGAGTATGCAATTAGTACTTTGAGTGTACTGAGTATGCAGAGAAAGTAAAACATGCTAGTAAAATGATAGTCTGAAGTCATGAATATATAAACAAGATAGAATATGAGAGTGGGGACAATATGCTAAAAGCCATATTCCTAAAATAAACATAATAATGAGATATTCATCATAAGCTAAACATAATGACCCAAGGTTTAGAAATAGAAAACATATAGTGTACCATACTTGAAATTATAAGTGAAAACTCATAAACTGATTAATGGGTCAAATATGCTATAAAACATATTATCATAATACATGAACTTGAGTAACTTAAAACATGAGGAACAATGGGAAACTCATCATAGTCAACACCATCATGAGAGATCTTACATGATGCCCAACTATCTCGCTCAAATTGGCAGAGCCATTCTAAGCTTGCAAGCCAAGGAACGATTAAGGCGTGATATCACTTGCGAATCTCCGTAGGGTTTGAACATGAATATATACCTATGATGGCACATAGTTATGAGGCTCGGGGTTTTCTTGAACCCTAGCCTACTCTGTGCTAGACACTACTCCCAAAAATATGCACATGGATCATAATCATCAACATGAAAATAATACTTGAACTTGTATGGGCTAGCCGAAACATGAAATCATAATTATACTTGATATATGTGAAATAACCATGAAAAGAATGCTATAGTGTTGGCCATGATATTTGAATATGAATTTCGTGAAAATCATATATGCTTGAATAAATCTTCATAACTTAAAATCATAAAATTCATAAGCTTAAGATTCATAAACTTTCATACATATTTCAATAATACATCATGACTTGAAATCATAAGCTCATAAACTTGAACTTCAGAAATCATGCATAATTGGGCAACAATCGCCATAAACTTGAAATCATGAATTCATGAGGAAGTTGAGGGTTAAATCTACCCTAATAACCTTAATTCACAACTGAAACATGAGAGAATTGAACCCATAGAAAGAGCATGGATAATTTCATTGAATTGGGTTAAACCCTAGAATTTCACAATTTGGAATTTGAGGAATAGATCTCATGAGATTGAGCTTAAAAAGGACAACTTGGTGGAAGAATTCCCCCATTCATAACCCTACATACCTAAGCTTGATAAGATTCTTGCTAAGATTTGATGCCCAAGAGAAATTGGAGAAGAAGAAATTGAGAAATCCTTTCTTCCTTGAAAGCTTGATATTTTCCAACCTTGGTGTATGAGAGGAGTGAGGAAAAAGCTAAGTAAAACCCTTAATTAAACCCTTAAGGATCCCCAAAATGGCATCACTTAAGGATTAGAAGCTTAGGAAATTACAACACTGACCCTGGAAAAAGGGGTTGGACTGAATCACTAAACGTCTCGACGGTGGCAGTGACGGGCTATCACTCGCCCGATGATCTGTCGCCTCGCCCTTACCATCACCCTTAACCAAAAGGGGTTCGAAATTCCACCTTACCTACGGTAGAAGTGACGGTCCATCACTCCCTTGATGATCCGTCAAGTCTTTTATCACCTGAGAGCAGCGGGACCTGATCATGATTCCACGTGTGATGGTCCATCGCAAATCTGATGGCCTTCATTCCCACCATCGGAGCCATGACACTACAGTGTTGGTCCGCCACTAGGCTAACGGGCTATCATCTCCTCCATCGCCTCCTGCACCAGATCTAAAACCAGTAGTCCTTTTTTCTACAAAAATCCATTTCGAGACTCGAGGTGTTACAATATCTCCTCTTTGGGAACATTCGTCCTCAAATGTTGACTCAAGCATACTAGAAGGCTAGGGAAAGAACTGCAATTCCAAATCTGAACAACTAGAGACTGAAAACTGATGGAGTAACAGACTCCAAATTGAGATACATGACAAAACTAAATTCATGAAACATGCATGCATGATATGACATGAAAGGAACTTAGAGACATGAACTTGAAATGAAAATGAATAGAGTGCTAAGGAGGAAACTAGTACCTCATGTTGGAACTGAGCTGGAAGGAAAAAGATGCGGGTATTTAGCCATCACATCTGCTTCGGCTTCCCACATAGCTCTATCAACAAGTTGATTTCTCCATAAAACTTTCATGGAAGCTACTTCCTTATTCCTCAACTTACGAACCTAACAATCAAGGATATCAATTGGAACCTCCTAATAGTTGAGGCTATCCTTCACCCAATTGCTTTCTACCGGAAAAACTAAAGTTGGATCGCCAATGCACTTTTTCAACAGAGATACATGGAAAACTGAGTGCACTGAAGCTAACTCTACTGGTAGCTCCAACTCATATGCCACCTTGCAAACCCACCTCAAAATCCTATAAGGACCAACATATCGAGGACTAAGCTTCCCTTTCCTACCAAATATCATTACTCCCTTCATTGGAGACACTTTTAAGAACACCCAATCATCGACCTCGAACTCAAGCTCTCTCCTCCTAACATTCGCATATGATTTCTGTCGACTCTAAGCTATCATCAACCTCTATTAGATAAGCTAAACTTTCTACATAGCCTCATGAACTGAATATGTCCCTATCAACGTAGCCTCACCTACCTTGAACCATCCAATCAGTGATGTACACCTCCGCTCATAAAGAGCCTTAAATGGAGCCATCTGAATGGTGGAGTGATAATTGTTGTTATAGGCAAACTCAATGAGAGGCAAATGATCATCCCAACAACCCTTGAAATTAATCACTCACACCTTCAACATGACCTCTAAAGTCTGAATGGTCCATTCAGCCTGACCATCTATCTATGGTGAAAAGTTGTATTAAGTTTCACTTGAGTACCGAGGCCCTTGTGAAACAATCTCCAAAACTAAGAGGTGAACTAAGTACCCCTATCTAAGATAATGGACAAAGGAACTCCATTAAATCGAACCAACTCTTGAATATAAAATTTAGCATAATCCTTAGCTGAATCTGTAGTTTTGATCGGTTAGAAGTGTGCTCATTTGGTCAATCTGTCCACAATCACCCATATAGAGTCACACTATCGACACGTACAAGGCAACCCTATAATGAAGTCCATATTTATCTCTTCCCACTTCCAAGTAAGAATGCTGATGTCCTGAAGCATACCTCTAGGTCTCTGATACTCGACCTTCACTTGCTGGCAATTCAAACACTTGGCACAAATTTCGCTATGTCCTTCTTCATGCCATTCCACCAATAGACCTCCCGTAGATCACGGTACATCTTGGCAGTTCCTGGATGGATAGAGTATCAAGAACCATGAGCCTCACTTAACATCTGCTCTCCCAAGTCATTCACAGCTGGAACACACAATTGGCCTTGATATCAGAGTACACCATCTCCCCCTTGGAAAAACCTGTACTTTCTGATTCCGGACTACTTCCTTCAACTTCACTAAGATAGGATCCTAATCTTACCTTTCTTTAACTTCCAACACTAATGAAGATTCCGAGCCATTCTGGAGAATAACACCACCATCTATCGAATTTGTAAGGCGAACTCCCAAACGAGCAAGCCTATGGACATCCTTCCCTAACTCTTTCCTCTCATTCTCAACATGGGACACACTCTCCATGGACAGCCTACTCAGAGCATCTACCATGACCTTGCTCGAATGATAAAGGACACTCATGTCATAATCCTTGAGAAGCTCTAGCCATCTCCTTTGCTGCAAATTCAGATCCTTTTTGGTAAACACATACTGAAGGCTCTTGTGGTTCGTGAACACATCCACATGCACCCCATACAAATAGTGCCTCCAAATCTTCAGGGCAAACACCACAGTTTCCAACTCTAGGTCATATGTTGGATAATTCTTCTCATGAGTCTTAAGCTGTCTAGAGGCATAAGCAATGACCTACCATGTTGCATTAACACACAACCAAGAACAATCCTAGAAGCATCACAATACACAACAAAGCCATCCATGCCTTCTGATAGAGTCAATACTGGGGCTGAAGAAAGTCGAGTCTTTAACTCCTGAAAACATTTCTCACAAGCATCCGACCACTGAAATTTAAACTTCTTCTGTGTCAACTTAGTCAATAGTGCTGCAATGGATGAAAATCCCTCTACAAACCTCCTGTAGTAGCCAACTAAACCCAAGAAGCTCCTAATATCTATAAGACTGATAGGTCTAGGCTATTTCTTCACTGTCTCTATCTTTTGAGAGTCAACCTGCACACCCTCACTAGACACCACATGGCCCAAGATGCTACTGAGCGTAGCCAAAACTCACACTTGCTGAATTTAGCAAACAGCTGATGATCCTTGAGAGTCTGTAACACAAGCCTCAAATGAGCGTCATGCTCATCCTCACTCCCATATTATATGAGGATATCATCAATGAAGACAATAACAAACATATCCAAGTACCTCTTGAACACCCTATTTATCAGGTCCATGAAAGCTTTAGGAGTGTTCATTAGTCTGAAAGACATAACTACAAACTCATAGTGATCATATTAAGCCCTGAAGGCTATCTTTGGAATGTCACTATCTCTAACTCTAAGTTGATGATAGACAGATATGAGGTCTATCTTTGAAAATCACTTAGCACCTTGAAGCTAGTCAAACAGGTCATCAGTCCTAGGGAGCAGATACTTAGCCTTGATTGTGACATTGTTCAACTGTTGATACTCAATGCACATCCTAAGAGAGTCATCCTTTTCCAAACAAAGAGAGCTGGAGCACCCTATGGGGACTTACTAGGCCTGATAAAACCCTTATCTAAAAGGTCCTTCAACTGCTCTTTCACTCCTTTAGCTCGGCTGGATCCATTCTATAAGAAGGAATGGATATAAGTTGCGTATCAAGGAGAAGGTCAATATAAAAGTCAATCTCTCGCTCGGGAGGGACTCCTGGTAAGTTATTTGGGAACACCTCTGGATACTTACATATTACAGAAATTGAATGAAGAGCCAGGGTTTCAGACATCCTTGACCCGAACTAGATGGTATACACAATCCTTAGAGATCATCTTTCTAGAATTGAAATAGACAACAAAGCGACCTACAGGCACACTGAACTACCCTTCCACTCTAGGACTGGTTCACCCAAAAAATGGAACTCTACCATGTGGGTTCTATAATTAATCAAAGCATAACAAGTATGTAACCAATCCATATCAAAGATAACATCAAAATTTGTCATATCTAACTCCACTAAGTCGGTTGAGGTAAATTTTTGAAGAATCTCGATAGGGCAATTTCTATATACCCGTCGAGCTAAAACTAACTTACCAATAAGAGTAGAGACTAAGAAGGGTTCTTACAAGATTTTGGGACTGACACCAAAACTAATAGCAACATAAGTAGTCACAAAGGACAATGTATCCCCTAAGTCTAACAATGCATAAACATTAAGATAGAATACTTAAAACATACGAGTGACCACATCGGGTGAGCACTCTTGCTCCTGATGAGGTAAGTGTGTAAAACCTATTCTAGCACTTGTTCGGGTCTTTTGATAACTACACGCAAGTGCACGTGGTCGAACAAGTAGTAAAATGGCTAAATTAATCCAAGTATCGATCCCACAGGGACTGGACCAAGGTAATAATCGAATCAAGAATTAATGAACTCTAACTCTAAAAATGCAGACAACAGTTTAAAGAAGATTTTGGGAGTTTGTTTCCTAATTTATACTAATCTAAAACAAATTTACAAATTG
>JACEIK010001817.1:127666-137699 GCA_018107945.1 Datura stramonium | reverse complement strand
ACCCACGTCCTTGCTCAACTAAGTCGAATAATTAAAAATGAACCTAAGTGGGGGGTTTTATCCTAATTCTTATGATATCTTTATGATTTATCTATGGATCAATCTCCATCATGTATCAACTCATATTCTATAAATCATGGGCATATTTTAGGACTATTTCAAATTATAAACTTATGGATTTAAATTTCTACAAAACTATGCCCAATTATGTATGTTTCATGATAAGTCAAGTTATGATTTCACTATGATCTTGATATAAATTATCCTAACCATGAGTCATGCTTTATAATATGATTTCTCTCAAGTACTTATCATGGATTTATGATATATTATGTATAGACATGTTTTACAAGTATGCATGAATTTCATGATTTATGGATCTATGAATTTGGCCGACTCATGGGCCTTATTTCATAGTTAGTTCACGTGTTTCAAGCATGCTTATTATTATCATGATTTTTACTAGCCTATGAATCTCATGTATATTTTCCTATGAGAACTATATATGTTTTGGGAGTAGTATTTAACACCGAGTAGACCCGGGGTCCAAGCATACCCCGAGTCTCAGAACTACGCGCCAGCGTAGTCACAATGGGACCTTCATTCTATTTTCCCCTTTGCCCAAATGGGCCTTTTATTGTGATATCACACCTCTTTTCATGGTTCTACCCTTGGCAAGGTACGAACACCCTCCCGACTAGGGGTTTACAGGTCGGACTCCATGTGTGCTCATATGGGGTATGTCCGTTATAAGAATCTCCCATTGCTCCTCATGATTTATGCATGGTTATGATTATATACTTTGGCTCAAGTCATGTTTAATAAAGATTTTCTCTTATGATTATAATTACGATTGATTTACGAATGTTTTGAAAACCTTGAGCCTTTATGTTTACATTATGATATTTACGTTATGATCATGTTGTCCTACTCTTATGAACTCTTATGTAGTTTTAAATGTCCGTTTTTACTTACCTTGCATGCTCAGTATATTCCAAGTACTAACTGCATACTCTATGTTGTATTGTTTCATGATATAGGTCCGAGGGATCAGTCTCAGCTGCATTATTAGCTCTTTCTTCCCTCTTTGACCTATCCAGTCGGTGTTGGTGAGTCCTCATCCTTTGAGGACGTTCAATCATTTATAGTTTATTATGTTCCTTTTAGTTTTAGACTTTCTCGAGCTAGTTGGGTGTCCCATCAGCTCATCAATTATGTTAGAGGCTTTTCGGACATTATGTAGATATCAGCTTGTCATGTATGGTTCTTTTCTAGTTGATTCATATGTAGTCTTCCATTTTTTTATGTGTAGACTTCCGCTATGTTATTTATGTTAATGTTCCGCTTTTATNATGTTATTTATGTTAATGTTCCGCTTTTATTGATCCTTCTCATATCTGCATAGGACTTTTGGCGACTCTGAGCTGTTTTCAACCTGTCTCTTATAAGCTGAACCTTCTCTATGGCCTCATGGACTGAATCTGGACCTATCATCGCTGCTTCCCTGACATTTAACCAACCAACAGGTGATCTATATCTCCGCCCATAGAGAGCCTCAAACGGAGCTATCTGAATACTGGAATGGTAATTGTTGTTATACGAAAATTTAATGAGAGGAAAATGATCATCCCAACTACCCTTGAAGTCAGTCACACATGCTCTCAATATGTCCTCGAGAGTCTGAATAGTCCGCTCCGCCTAACAATCCATTTGCAAGTGAAGTGTTGTACTGAGCTTGATCTAACTACCAAGTCCCTTTTGAAACGATCTCCAAAACTAGGAGGTAAATTGAGTACCTCTATCTGATATGATGGACAAGGGAAATCCATGCAACCAAACTGGCTCCCAAATATATAACTTAGCATAATCCTCTGCTGAATCAGTAGTTTTGACAAGTAGGAAATGAGCTGCTTTGGTCAACCTGTCCACAACCACCCAAATGGAGTTATACTGCCGACGAGTGAGAGGAAACTCTGTAATGAAGTTCATATTGATTTCCTCCCACTTTCAAGTAGAAATACTGATGTCTTGCAGTACACCTCCCGGTCTCTGGTGCTCAACCTTCACTTGTTGACAATTCAGGCACTTTGCCACAAATTCTACAATGTCCTTCTTCATATCATTCCACCAATACACTTTCCGTAGATCACAGTACATCTTGGTGGCACCTAGATGTATAGAGTACCTAGATCCATGAGCCTCATGCAACATCCTATCTCTCAAATCCTCAACATTCGGAACACAAAAATGACCCTAATATCGAGCACTCCATCTCCCCTTTTGAAGAAGACTTCTACCTTCTGATTCTGAACTCATTCAACTTCATTAAGAGGATCCTTATCTTGTATCGCTTTGAGCTCGATCATCACGAAAGATCTTGGTCCATTCTGAACAATGAAACCACCATCTGTCGAGTCAACAAGACAAACTCCTATGATTCCTGCTAAGAGTTTTGGAAAGTCCCAAACCTCTGAGTTGTCACATTTTATTCTTAAAATTATGCTAAACATGCAAAAAGTTAAAATCCACCCAAACTCATCTGAAATCACCCGGTCACAACCCAAATATGCAATCCAATCATAAACATATTCCGGACCTGTTGGAATCATCTAATAACCGATATAAGGTCATTTGGATCGAAAGTGGACCAAATGGTTAAACTTAGATTCCCCAAAGCTCATAATTTCAACCAAAGGTTCTAATCACTCCCGAATCACCTCGGGATCTATGCAGACTATCCAACTAATTCATAAATCACCATTCGGATCTAATAGAGCTCCTAGAACCCAAATTCGAGCTCGTTAACCTATAATGTTGACTCTGGTCAAACCTCTCAAACCTCAAACCCTCTAAAATCGAAAATCTTACCCAATCTTCATTAGATCATCTCGGAAACGGTGTCATCCACCTCCGTAAGTCATGAATAACAAATAAAGATATGGAAAGGTTCAACCTATGAAAATGGATCAACAATCAAAAATGACCATGTGGGTTGTTGTACTTCCCAGCTCGACTAATAACTGCACTTCCTGGGCTTCTACATACCCGGAACCTAAGGTAGGGATAGAGAGTTACCTTAAATGTACCCATTTTAACCATCATCTCCAACATGGGGAACGTCGATAGGATTTAGAGTAAGGGAATCATGAGCACAAATCATTCAATAAATATATGTTGGGCATATACTTGGTATAGCAAGATCTTATAAGCCGATAGGGAAAATCTTAGGGACTAAGTTCATAGGGTTAAGCATGCTAAGAGATATGAGTTCACATACGTAACGAGGGTCATGACATGAAGCTGAATGAGTAATATTAGGATCGTTGACTAACGGGGCTACTTATCATCTTAGGGTTCTGAACATAAGCATGAGTTGAGCGTAGCATCGAGCGAACATAAGGGAAACACATAAATGAGGATGGATTGACTACCCTTAATTAATATTTCTAGAACTTCCTTACTAGAAAACTTTAGACTTGACTTGGCCCTTCAATTACCATCTCCCCCTTTGGTTTATGGACATCATTCTAAGGCTCTAGGATCCTTCATTAAGGTTACACTAATATCACTAGCTCTGGACTTCTCATTCACCTCAAAAGCTATCGCTGAAGATTTGATAGTTATAATCATTCCCTACCTTCCACGAAATAAATCTCATATTAAAATACACAAAAGGGATCTTGTACCTTACATAGTAGTCCTCAGAACTAGCAATCATGCAAGGTTCGATAGGAAGACTTATAACATACTTAGGACTACATCTGAGGTTGACTACCATGTGCTCTTGGTAACCTGTGCTACTGAGATGGGCGGGCTGCAGACATGATAGCTGGGGCACGAGCTCTACCATCACCCGATCTAAAGGAAGGGCAATCCCCAAGTCTGTGTTTGGACTTACAACACTTGAAACCAGCATCCTTTCCAACCAAACACCTTCCCAGGTGGTTTCTATCACACCTTTGACAAGCTGGCCAACTGGAGGGGGCTGTTGAAGGGGTGGTCGGGGCACGACTTCTCTAGCATCTCGCTTGGCTGAAGGGCAATCTCTATGTTATGACCGAGTTGGCCACAATAGAAGCAAACATCTGAACCCGCAAAGCACCCTCCTAGGTGGTTCTTCCCCCACCACCCATAGACTAGATAAGTAATCTCTCTCACCCAGGGCTTGTATCACCGAACATGAGCTAAAGACCTCTGCTGGGGTTGACAGTGACTTCCACTACTTGACCCTTGCTGGGAACTCTCAAGTTTTTTGGTCCTGGGCCTTTTGTTCTTCCTTTCTTCCCCCTTAAAATCTCTACCCATATTCGATCACCAAACTTAGACAGGTTCCTCTTCACGGGTTCTTGAACCCTAGTAGCTGTCGCCTTCCCAGTAGGGTTCACTGATGCGATAGTCGTCTGGTTAGGTTGGGTGATCATGGTGGTATCAACACTCATACTGCAGCCCCGAGTTCTGCATCCGTAACTTGCCCAAACATAGGATCCATTGGGGTTGGTGGGGTGGGCAGACTCTCGTTGTTGTTCTGAAAAGACATGTTTCAGCACAGACGTATAGCACGAGTTAGAGGAATGGAGAGAGTTGAAATCATAGCACGAGATAAAGTCATGAAATTAGGGAACATTTCCTAAACATATCTAGACTCTTCGTCATAAGTGTGGCACACTTCACACCCATGAAAAAGACTCTACTTAACGTGACTTTCAGACACC
Organism: Datura stramonium; assembly: GCA_018107945.1. Classification (NCBI taxonomy): domain Eukaryota; kingdom Viridiplantae; phylum Streptophyta; class Magnoliopsida; order Solanales; family Solanaceae; genus Datura; species Datura stramonium. The sequence continues at coordinate 132,987 of JACEIK010001817.1, read as the reverse complement.
CTAAGACACTTCAAAACCTATGGCTATGATACCAAGTTTTTCATGGCCCGAACATAGGCTCGAATTGAGACACGGGACAAGGAACCCCGAGAGGCTCCAAGTCAACCCATGGCATGAACATAAAATCTAACTCAATCAATAAAAGCGGAACATCAACATAAATAACATAGCGGAAGTCTACACATAGAACAATGGAAGACTACATATGAATCAACTAGAAAAGAACCATACATGACAAGCTGATTTCTACATAATGTCTAAAAAGCCTCTAACATAACTAATGAGCTGATGGGAGAGCACCCCCCAACTAGCTCAAGAAAGTTAAAACTGAAAGGAACATAATAAGCTATAAATAACTGAACGTCCTCGAAGGATGAGGACTCATCAACACTAGCTGGACAGGTCAGAGAGGGAAGCAGGGGCTAATGATGCGGCTGAGACTGATCCCTCGGGCCTATATCATGAAACGATACAACATAGAGTATGCGGTCAGTACTTGGAACGTACTAAGCATTCAAGGCAAGTAAAAATGGATAGTTAAAAATGCATAAGAGTTCTAAGAGTAGGAAAACATGATCATAACAGAAATATAATAATGTAAACATAAAGGTTCAAGGTTTTTAAAACAGACGTAAATCAATCGTAATCATAATCATAAGAGAAAAGCTTTATTAAGCATGACTTTAGACAAAGTATATAATCATAACCATGCATAAATCATGAGGAATAGTGGGAGATTCTTATAACTGACATACCCCATATGAACACACATGGAGCCCGACCTGTAAACCCCTAGTTGAGAGGGTGTTCATACCTTGCCAAGGGTATAACCATGAAAAGAGATGTGATATCACAAAAAAGGCCTGTTTGGGCAAAGGGGACAGTATCATGGAGGTCCTATCGTGGCTACGTTGGCGCGTAGTTCTAAGACTCGGGTTATGCTTGGACCCCAGGTCTACTCGGTGTTAAATACTACTCCCAAAATATATATAGTGATCATAGGATAATATACATGATATTCATAGGCTAGTAAAAATCATAATAATCATAAGCGTGCTTGAAATACGTGAACTACCCATGAAATAAGGCCCGTGAGTCTGCCAAAATCATAGATCCATAAATCATGAAATTCATGCATACTTGTAAACACATGTCTATACTTAATATATAATAAATTCATGATAAGTACTTGAGAGAAATCATATCATAAAGCATGATTCATGGTTAGGCTAATTTAGATCAAGATCATAGCGAAATCATAACTTGAGTTATCATGAAACATACATAATTGGGCATAGTTTTGTAGAAATTTAAATCCATAAGCTTATAATTTGAAATAGTCATAAATTTTTCCCATGATTTATAAAATTTGAATTGATACATGAAGGAGATTGACCCGTAGATAAATCATAAGGATTTCATTAGAATTGGGATAAAACCCCGTAAAACTACCAATGGAATTTCATGAATTAAGGAGGAATTGGGCATGGGTGTGAATAATTTCACCCATTCATAACCCCACATACCTGCGAAGAACTGATTCTACAACTCCCTTGATTGCCCAATTAAGAATTGATGAAAAACTTGAAGAACTAGGCTTAGTAACCTTTCCAAAACGTCTAAACTTGCTTGCATGAATTAGGAATGGCTTATAATGAACTTACTCTTCTTAAAAATCACTATTCAAAGCTTAAAACGATGTAGTTTAGGCATTAGGTTCATAGGAATTATGAAAAGCCCTTAATAAACTCGTAGGGAAAAACAGATTGCCAGTCCCAACGAGGGACTGGACGAGTCGTCGCCATGAACCACGACTCGTGGTCAGAAGTCGTTAAGTACACTGCCAACCTTTCACGTGAGGCTCATGACAGGGGACCTAACGAGTCATTACTGGTGACCACGACTCATGGTCACCTCTTGTTACCTTCACTTCCCTAAATTCCCCTTCCTTCAACCAACCTTGACCATTGTTGACTCAATCAGTCGTGGGGATGACCATGACTCGTGGTCATGCCCGTGGTGACCCAAAAACCTAAATTTCCAACTTAAGTCATACACCTCACCATGATTCACTCAACGACTCGTGGTCATCCTGATGGGTCACAGGATGACTCATTCTATGACCTTGTGCATAAAATCCTATTTTCTTCGTTTCAACTCCCGGGTCTAATCTTAGGGTTTCTAGGGCACTACAAGACTATCAACTATTTCTAATGCCTATATTCCTATGGTCTTCGGTCGATAGTGAAGTGCACATGATAAATCATCTTTATCAACTAAGCAAGGCTGACGGGTATATTCTTATCCATGTTTGCGAATCATTTTCTCTTCCCAATAGAGTTCATGAACAAGCCCTACTTTTTCTTATTGTTCTTGAAAATTGCCTCTTTCGATTTTAATTTACAATCCATAGATAGTATTTAATTGTTGGCCAGAAATTTAAATAATTAAGACCAAGAAAAAGTAAGCAACTCAATAAATAAAAAAATTGAAATAAGTGCTCTGATTTAGCCTTTTAACTTGTCACGGCCCGAATAGATAGGCCGTGCGGGCACCTACATCGACTCTACTCGATAGGAGAACCCTTACCACATTTCTATTATTTATACAAGAAAATAATTTCTAACATGTCCATTACATCTCATTAACTACTAAAAATCCACAACACAATAACATTGTAAGATTTCTCTAGCATGACTCTTCCAAAATCTAGTCTAGACAGGTACAAGAGCTCTATTTGAATACTTAACGAAAAAAATGACCCAACTTCATCTGGAAAGAAGAATAGTGAAGTTGGTGCTGACTACTCCACGCAAATCAAGGAACTTCAACCTGCCACATCCTACACCAAAAAGTAAAAGGTATACTAAGATAGTATCAGTACACCACACATTCTGATAGGCATCATCGACCGACTAGGGTTAGTTAACACAATAATATAAAAATCAATATACAATCAATATTACTCAATTCAACAGCTACTTCACTTAGGCAACATCCCACTAAGTTTAGTCACTACAGTATTGGTTCTTATGACTCATCAAGGTTTACGCAATTATCCTATGCTTCTAGTTGTTAATTAGCCTATCAGTCTGCCTTTCTCTATTTTTACAGCAAATGAAGGCTCAGGTTGTTACAGCGATCCCGCTGTCGCGGTGATGTGTGCAATACAACGCTAACCCTTCCAGCCAGTAATCAATTTCCCCTAGTTCAATTCTGTTTTATTCTGCCATATACACTTGAAGAACTACTACCCCTCTTACAATTTCACTATGAATGACCAAGTCTGTTTCTTCCATTTATTAACCTATTTAATTATTTATAGAATTTTGTAGCTCTCCTTAGTATAGTACACCAAATAATAATATTTACTTTCTATCTCACGGTACTACACTATCCTTTATTCAAACCCGTCATGCTATCACCCATAGCCCACAAAATCAATTTAAAACAAGATGCAATTACAGATTAACTATCTCAAGTACACGTAGAGGTCATCAAACCAATATGAGGGAGTCATTTTCCCAATAGTAAAGCACATGCACATACCTAACCTCATACCATGAAATGTCATAAGCTACCATACCTAAACTAGATATCCATATACGCACCTGTTCCTCACCTCAAACCCGATTTATGTTAGTATATCTTGTATCACACTGGTATATCAATTACCTTTCTATATCTGCAGCCGTATGTATATCAACTATACCTGCATAATATCTATCTCAAAATCATACCATCGGTGATATTCTAGGCACACGCCTCTGTCATATCACTGTACACACATGCCAGAGGGTCTTATGTTTACCCTTCCAGTCATGACCTGTAGGGGACTCTAGAAATCCATGTACTATACACCAGTCATATGAAAAATTCATCATACCTATCTGTGTACTTACTCGCACACCCATCGCATGTTCTTTAGCCATATCTTTCTGTGTACTCACTCATACCACTGAGTCGGATGCTCACCTTGGGCATGAGCCACTCGTGTGTCCAATTCTTATTCAGAATCTGATTGTATTAACCTGTTCATCTGAGTTCCTTACCTTCGGCCTTAATCCTCTTATTTATAATCATATCAATGACTTCCCATTCATGTTGACTGTCATCTCATTCACACATTCATTGTTGCTAATTCGCCCCTCAATTTTGGGACGCATAATGTGACGCACGCATATGAAATCACCACAAAACAAGAGTTACACATTCACCACAACTAGTACAATCACATGAATTTAAAACAACCTCGTGTCTGAACAATAGTGAATACAGTTATTTTAGCACATCATAACACTTTCAACTTGGCCCTTTCACTGGTTTGGGCTCCGCTACAGTGGCATCACTGCCGTTATAGCGGTCTTGCTATAGTGGTATACCAACTGCTGTAACGGTGCTGTTGATAGTAATGTGACCGGTCTTTATTGCCACTTCTTCAACATTTCTCTCCGTTATACTCATCAAATAAGATCAACATCACATAGGTGTCGTGAGCTTGCAAGCTCTAAACTCTTGACCTCTTTCTCTCTTTCTTCNCAACATTTCTCTCCGTTATACTCATCAAATAAGATCAACATCACATAGAGCTCACTTCAAAAACTGACCACAGTGTCACTATTAATGTTAACAACAATTATCTACCCAAGCTACACGATATGATTCACAACATATTCAAGTCATTACATAAGGGATTACTATCCTATGTCACTTGCTTTATCTTGTGCTCAAACATAGTTATAACTTATTAATCCGCCCGTAAATCATATCTCCTACTCAGAGTCTATGCTAATTACTCACCCAAGGTTTCGATTCATAAGAAAGAAAAAGTCCATATGTTCTACCTATGAATATTCTGCCAACGACACCCGAAGGTTTATCTCCTCAACAATGTTTGACTTGACGCATATCCTAGAACATGAACCCATTTATTGGTTGAAATATCTCCCCTAGGGTTTTACCTCCTTATGGGCTTTCATCACCCCACTTCTAATACACTTATCCTTAGATTTTCATTGATTCCAATTAATAAACAATAACATAGTTAAAGAACATTCCTACTCATCGAAAGCATATAAATCATGTGCAGGTATATGTTTAGCTAACCAAAGTCTACTGCAAAAATAAGTATACCATTGATCTTGGGCATATTTATATGCCCAAGTGATACTCAAATGCGTCGTTTTGTCTTGTTTATCTAACAATGTTTGTACATTCTCAGGTAAATTGTAGGAAAGTGTGAATTTATACTAACCAACATGATTAGCGTTGTTTTGCAGGAAAAATGTAATTTTATGAAGCTAAGAGGCATGTTGGGAGGA
>JACEIK010001817.1:106515-119631 GCA_018107945.1 Datura stramonium | reverse complement strand
ATTATATAAAAAAGTTTAAGAATTATTTATAAATTACATAAATATATTTATAAAAATTATATACATATAATCTTGGGTTGGTTGGTTCGGGTTTTGACTCTTTTTAGTTAAAACCAAACCAAACCAATTATGGTCGTTTTTTTTAACATCAAACAAAATTTAATCAAACCATTAGTCAGGTTTTTTTCTCGATTTGACTCGAATTATCAGATTGATGCGGTTTATTTATTTTCTTTGTACACCCCTATAAGTATACATAGAAATTTTAGGTTATCCCCCAATCAGCGTCTGATTTAACTTCACGGCACGACACAGTCCTCCTTAGCTCAATGTACTCTCATACGCTTCCTCCTCCTTGTAGGATGTTTATCAAATGCAATTCTTCTTTGCTTTTGCTCTACCTCACCACCATCTAGTTCATGCTCAAACCTCTTACCGAATGTGAACAACTTGGTATTGTTCTTTTCTACCGCATCACCATTAGGTCCTTTTTACTTCTCGTTTTCCACCAAACACTTATCATGGATCACCTATGTTATCATGCACAAATCATTGTAATGTAAGGTAATGAAGATGGTTTTGTACACATTGAAGGTTGTCTGCTCATGATCTACCCTTATTTTTAGCTTTCCTATTCTTGCATCGATGAGGGTTCCTCCAATGGCTAAGAATAGGTGCACCAATATGATTGGCACCTTCTTGTTTGCTTCAAAATCAAGAATTATGAAGTCAACAGAAATTACAAACTTGTCAATTTGAATAAGCACATCCTTAATGATGCCATCTGGAGTGAAATAAGATCTATTGGCCAACTGCAAAGTAATGGTAGTGTCCCTTGGTTCACCTAGCCCAAGTGTCTTAAACAAATATAGGGGCATCAAAATTATACTTGCCTCAGATCACAAAGACTTTACACCACCCCACTTTCACCAATTTGTATAGGGAGGTTGAAACTCCCTGGGTCTTTAAGCTTTTGAGGAAGCTTGCTCAATACTCTTGAGCTGCACTTTTCAATAAGTGCGACTGTCTTAAACTCTATATGTCCCCACTTGCAAACAATTACATCCCTGAGATATTTTGCATATTTAGGAATCTCTGTCAGAGCATCAATCAAAGGGATATTTATGTGGAGCTCTTTGAAGATATCAAGAAACTTCTTAACCTATGTCATGCCCCGAGTCTACACCCTGGACGAAATACGGTACTTGGAGTCACAAGTAACCCCAAGTCAACCCCTGGTCAATCATACACTAGAATTCTGAGTAAACATATAAATATAGCGGAAGCTTTTAAAGTAAAATATAAAACAGTTATGAAAGTATTGCTAAATCATGACGTTTAAAACATCTGAACAAAACTACAAGTCTAAAAAACCAAGTCTGTGTCTGAAAGCCACTACAACTGATGTGTTGCTGGGACAAGCCCCCAGCTAACTCCAAGTCTAAATAAGGAAAAATTATAACTGAATGAAATGATGTTCATCCTCAAAGGATGAGGACTCACTAATGGTGCAACTAGGATCTTCTGAGAATGATCATCTAACAAGGTTGTGACTGAGATCCTGCAACTATATCATAAAATGATATAACATAAAAGGTATGCGTCAGTATTTTGACTGTACTAAGTAAGTGAGAGAAACCATACACAAGAAATGAAAATGCTGAACTGAAAAAGGCATGCAATGACCAACTGAAACTGCTGAAACTGAATAACTGTAATAAACTGAGATGGTCTAAATGACCCTGTCTGATGGTCAAGGACATGCCCTAAATCTGAGATACTAATCAGAAATACTGCACTGAACTGATATGAACTGACTAATCTGAGACCGAACTAAGCTAAATAGTGGGAGAGTCTATAACTGACACATAACCACGTGAGCTAGACGTAGAGTCCGATGTATACACCCCATTGGTAGGATCCAATATACCTTGCCAGGGTATAAAGGCATGAACTGGGTGATCATAAGTCTAGGGCCATGAGGCCAATAAAAATAACCTACGGTGGTAACGTAGTTTTGGGAACCTGGGTGCGCTGGAACACTGATCCGCTCGGTGCTAAGTCCTACTCCCACTAGATAGTCCTAGACTGAATACTAAGCTGATAGCTCAAAATTGGGGCCAAAGACTAGTTAGGAATACCTATCTGGAAGCACCATGAGAGTCTTATCGGACCGGATTCTATAACTGGGTTCTAAGACTGGTCAGAGCTGCTTATTTGAAAGCGTTGTAACCGTCTAAAGAACAAACTGTAATCTATAGTTGGGGTCCTAAGGCTGGTCTGAGCTTCTTATCTGAAAGTGTCATGACCACCTAAAGAACCACTAAAACTGATACTGAGTCTAATTCTGATAACTGGGAGGCATTATTGACACCTCAAAATTTTTTGTAGTCAAACTGATCAGCTGACATTTCTGACTAACACTAGATATTTTAATATTCTTACTTAAACTAAACTGACAATAGTCTGACTAAGTTTCAATATGAATAACAACATGGGAGTCCTCAACACTAATATATTCAAGCAAAATTACGATATTTAAGCACTAATGCAAGATTCTAGTTTTCTGCATTCAAGAGCTAGGGCTAGAATTTACTTTATAGGGAAAAGCATTAATACAGTCACAAACTGGTGGAAAACATCTACAATTATCATACAATAACATTCTAGATGAATCAAACGAATTCTGACTAATAATATCTCAACATACAATAGTTTCAGGACTAGAACTGATAAAGAAAATAGGAAGAATTTTTGGGGCACAAGGGAAGAACTATTCCCATATTGAATTCCTACATACCTGGAGATGGAAATTCCAAAGATAATTCCTTGAAAAATCTAAGAAGAATCAATCACTCTAACTTCTTCTCTAAACCTGCTTGAGAACTTTATGCTAAACTGATGAAAAGATGAGAAAAGAATGAGAGAAATTGCGGTTTCCACCTCTAAAACCCTACTTAAACCCAAAACGACGTAGTTTAGGGACTAAGTAGGTGGAAAACTACAAAAGTATCCCTCTGATATAAATCTTAAATCTGGCCGACAGGGTCCCAACGGGTCACTCAATGAGTCGTTGGTTGAGACCACGACTCGTTGGGACCTCTCGTTGGTTCCACTGCTTGGTGTGAGAAGTCACTGGTTCTGGCCACGGGGGTCATCACGACTCGTTGGATGAACCAACGGATCGTTGGTTCCTCCCATGGCCACTGGACAGGGAAACTGGAAGGCCAAGCAATGGGTGACACAACAACTCGTTGGTTGAACTAATGAGTCATCGTGTCCATTCGTTAGGTTCACTGGAGAGATTTTTCTGAAAAATTCCTAAGTTGAAACAACGGTGCTGACAATGACTCATTGGGGGAAACAATGAGTTGTTGTTTTCTCTCATCTTCACTAGAAAGGGGATTTCAGAGACTTCACTCGACAACTCTCATAACGGGTCATTGTTTCTAACGACTTGTTGGTTGAGTCGTGGGGTCCCGGGATGGATTTCTAGGCTGGAGGAAACCATGACTGATAGGATGACTCGTTGTTTCTCACAATAGGTCATTCCTGGTCTCGTTGGGTCATAGGTGTCCATGACTTGGTGACCACAACTGACATAACGAGTTGTTGGAGCTGACCACGACTCGTTGTCTTAGCCGTTCTGAGAAATTTTTTTCTAGTTTTTTTGCAGCATTTTTCTTGAAATGTCTAAGCCTTGTCTAGGAAAGTTTTGGGGTGTTACAATATCTCCCCATTGGGATCATTCATCCTCGAATGAAGACTAAAACTAAAGTAAAGCTAGGAAAGGAGCTGAGATTTCTAGACTTAGACTAAGAGCTGGTTTCTGAAGGAGTAACTGACTCCGAACTGACTTAACCGTACTAATAGAGCTGATGTAACTAGAATGCACATAGAAATTCTAAATAAAGCTAATAAGTATAGAACAAAATAGAGTACTGGGGAGGAATTTAGTACCTGATGCCGGAGCTAAACTAGAAGGGAACAACTGCAGGTATCTAGCCATCATATTTGCTTCAGCTTCCCAAGTAGCTCCTTTTACATGCTGATTTCTCTAGAAGACCTTGACTAAAGCTATCTCCTTGTTCCTCAGCTTACGAAATTGACGGTCAAGGATCTGAACTGGGACCTCTTCGAGGGAGACTATCTTTCACTCCCACATTGTCTAGTTGCACAACTGATGTTGGATCACCGATGCACTTCTTCAATAGTGACACATGGAATACTGGGTGCACAGATGCCAACTATGAAGGTAATTCTAGCTCATAAGCTACCTTGCCAATTCATTCCAGAATTTTGTAGGGCCCCACATATATTTGGCTGAGCTTTCCTTTATTCTTAAATCTCATCAGCCCTTTCATGGGTGAATTTCAGATAAACCCAGTCATCTACTGCAAACTCTAATTCTCTTCTCCTCACATCAACATATGATTTATGACGGCTCTGAGATGTCTTCAATCTTTTTCGGATGAGCTGTACATTTTTCATAGCTTCATGAATCGAGTTTGGCCTGATTAGAGTAGCTTCACCAACCTCAAACCACCCGATAGGATATCTGAACCTTCTACCATACAATGCCTCAAACAGGGTCATTTGGATAATGGAGTGGTAGTTGTTGTTGTATGCAAACTCGATGAGAGGCAAGTGATCATCTCATCTTCCCTTAAAATTGATCACGTATGCTTTCCATATATCTTTTAGAGTCTGAATAGTCCGCTCAGCTTGTCCATCTTTCTGCAGGTGAGAAGCTGTTCTGAGCTTGACTTGGGTACCAATTCCCTTCTGAAAGGACTTCCATAAGTGAGAGGTGAACTGGGTACCTCTGTCTGAGATAATGGATAATGACACCCCATGAAGTATGACTAACTCCCGGATATAAAGCCTAGCATAGTCTTCAACTGAATTTGTAGTTTTAACTAGGAGGAAGTGTGCTGACTTAGTCATTCGATCTACTATCACTCATATAGAATTATGCTGTCAATGAGTCCGAGCTAGACCCATAATAAAATCCATATTCACTTCTTTCCACTTCCATGTGGGTATGCTGATATCCTGATTCATACCTCCTGGACTCTGGTGTTCTACTTTGTCTTGTTGGCAGTTTGGGCACTTAGCTACAAATTCAACAATGTCTCTTTTCATGTCGTTCCACCAATAGATATCCCATAAATCACAGTAAATCTTAGTATCACCAGGGTGGGTGGAATATCTTGAGCTGTGTGCTTCAACCAGTATTTGTTGTCTCAAATCACCCACATCCGACCCGCACAATCTACCCTGGTAACGGAGTACACCATCTCCCCCTTTGGAGAAAGCCTCAACTTCTTTTCTGAGAACCGTTTCCTTTAGCTTAAGTAGTAGAGGATCTTCATCCTGTCTAGGCTTAACTTCAACAACCAAAGAGGAATCTGATCTACTCTGCATAACTACTCCACCCTCAGTTGTATCAACCAATTGTACTCCCAACCGAGCTAATATATGGATATCCTTTGGCAGCTCCTTGTTGCCTTCCTTAACATGAGTCATGCTCCCCACAGACACTCTGCTCAAGGAATCAGCCACTATATTGGATTTTCCCAATGATATAACATGCTCATCACCCGAGGCGTAGGCGATCACCTTGCCCCGATGTATTAGAAAGCAACCGAATCCAACTCTGGAAGCATCGCAATACACTATAAATCCATTTGATCCTTCCGGCAAGGTCAAGACTAGAGCGGTAGTGAGTCAAGTTTTTAACTCCTACAAACTCTTCTCACACGCATCTGGCCACTTAAATTTCACCTTCTTTTGAGTCAGCCTAGTCAGAGGGGATGCTATAGAAGAAAAACCTTCCACAAAGTGTTGGTAATAACCGGCTAGACCTAAGAAACTTCTAATTTCGGTTGGGGAAGTTGGCCTGGGCCAGTCTTTCACCGCTGCTATCTTTTGAGGATCAACCTGAATACCCTCAACCGAGACCACATCACCCAGGAAAGGCACGAACTTCAATCAGAATTCGTATTTGCTGAACTTGGCGAACAACAGGCAGTCTCTGAGTGTCTAAAGCACTATCCTTAGGTGATTAACATTCTCTTCCTCATTTTTGGAGTATACTAGAATATCGTCGATAAATACAATGGTGAACATATCCAAATACTGCTTGAAGACTCTGTTCATCAGGTCTATAAAGGCTGTAGGCGATTTGTGAGTCCAAAGGACACAACCATGAACTCGTAGCGACCATACTGGGTCCTGAAAGCTGTTTTCAGTATGTCATACTCTCTGACCCTTAGCTGATGATACCTCGACCTGAGATCAATTTTGGAGAAATAACTGGCTCCCTAAAGCTGATTGAACAAGTCATCAATCTTGGGTAGTGGATATCTGTTCTTGATTGTGACCTTGTTCAACTGACGGTAATCGATGCACATTCTGAGGGCACCATCTTTCTTTAGCACGAATATACTGGAGCACCCTAGGGAGAGATGTTGGGTTTTATAAAACCTTTATCAAGAAGGTCTTTTAGCTGCTCCTTCAACTCCTTAAGCTCAGTTGGAGCCATTCTTCAAGGAGGGATGGAGATGGGCTGAGTATTTTGGAGAAGGTCTATACCGAAGTCTATTTTCCGCTCAGGAGGAACTCCGGGAAGATCTTCGGGAAACACATCAGGAAAATCGTTGACAACTGGGACTGATTGGATAGTTCGGGTCTCAGAGCTGGAATCCTTGACCCAAACTAAATGATAAATGCACCCTTTGGAAATAAACTTTCTGTCCTTAAGGTAGGAAATAAATCGACCCTTAGGCATTGAACTACTTCCCGTCCACTCTAAAGTTGGCTCATTAGGGAGCTGAAACCTAACGACCCTAGTTCTGCAGTAGACTGAGGCATAAAACCAATTCATGCCAAGAATGAGGTCGAAGTCAACCATGTCTAACTCTACAAGGTAAGCTAGAATGACCTTATTGAGGATTGAGACTGGGTAGTTTCTATACACCCCGTTGGCTCCAACTGACTCGCCAATTGGGGTGGAGACTGAGAATGGTTCTGAGAGGACCTCTGGACTGATATCAAACTGGACTGCTACATAGGGAGTCACGAATGAAAGTGTGGCTCCTGGATCTAGTAGGGCATACACGTCTAGATGAAAAAGGCGTAACATACCCGTGACCACGTCAGGTGAGCTCTCCTGATCCTGACGAGAAGATAATGCATAAAAACAATTTTGGTGCTGACCGCCATCCGTACCTGAAGTGTTGTCATGCTGAGATGGTCGGCCTGCTGGAGCTGCTGAAGTAGTGGATTATGACCTTCCTCGTCTTGTTGATGAGCATTCCTTAAGCCGATGACTAAGCCGTACATAACCAAAACAGCCCTCTCGACCCTAAAGACACTATCCTAGATGGTTCTTACCACACTTAGGGCAAGCTGGGTAGCCATTGCTGGCACTGAAGCTCTGGGAATGAGAACCAAATGTTCCACCTCTCTGATCCTTGTGGGACCGAAAAGTAGGGGCACTAGCTGAACTAGGTATTGGATCCCTCTGTTGCTGCTACTGTTGTGGGCGGCTACTACCGCCAGATCTCTGATGGTCATAATCTAACTGGATGGTTCTTGCTCATTTGCTCACCCGCTCCAAATCCTTCGATTTTTCTACCTCAATTTGCTGAGCATGAACTATGAGGCTGGAGAGATCGATGTCCTTTATAAGCATTGGTGTCCTACACTCCTTAAGGACCGAATTTGAAACTCTATTCACAAATTTCAGCATGCGAGCCCTTGGCTCGATTACCATCTCTGGAGCATATTCAGACAACCTGGTGAAGTCCAGAGCATATTCTTCAACTGTCCTATTTCCTTGTTTCAAATTCATGAACTCCGTCACTTTTGCCTCCTTGAGCTCCCAAGCGAAAAATCTGTTTAGGAAGGCTATACTGAACTCCTCCCATTCCATCGGTCCCGATCTCAGTGGCCTCCCCTCCTTATATTGCGCGTACCAGATCTAGGATACCCCTTTCAGTTGGTAGGCAGCCAAGTCGGCACTCTCCGAGGGACTGACACCCATAATCTGAGTGATCTTTCAAATTTCGTCCACAAACTCCAATGGGTCCTCTCCCACCTTAGATCCATGAAAATTTGGAGGGTTCATTTGAGTGAAATCCCGCACTCGAGAAGCTACTGCAGATCTATTATTTTAGATCGGAACCACCTGTTGGTTCACCTAGTAGGTAACTATCTGAGCGAAAAACTGGATAGCAGCCCTGAACTCTGTGATGGACACTAAGTCGTCCTCAGGGGCTGCTGGAGCTGGTGGGGCAGGTCGGTGAGCATTACCGGCCCTTCTTCCGTTACCACATCATGGAGGCATAATTCTCTGAAACAAAATAGAGCACGAGTTAGGGGAACAATTCTAGTATTGAATCTCAATGCAAGATAAAGAGTATGAATAAAAAGGAATTTTCCTAATAACATCTTGTAGCCTCCCCGTCATAAGTGTGGCACGCTTCACACACAAGAAAGGGACTCTACTCGATACGACTTTCAAACATCTGAGGATACTCTAAACCTACTGCTCTTATACCAAGTTTGTCACGCCTCGAGTCTACAGCCTAGACAGGTCATGGTACTTGGAGTTACAAGTAACCCCAAGTCAACCCCTAGTCTATCATACACTGCATTCTAAGTAAACATATAAATATAGCGGAAGATTTTAAAGTAAAAATATAAAACATTTATGAAAATATATCTGAATCATGACATTTAAAACATCTTAACAAAACTACAAGTCTTAAAAACCAAGTCTTTTTCTGAAAGCCACTATAACTAATGAGTTGCTGGGACAAGCCCCTAGCTAACTCCAAGTCTAAATAAGGCAAGATATAACTGAATGAAATGATCTTCGTCCTCGAAGGATGAGGACTCACTAACGGTGCAACTAGGATCTTCAGAGAATGATCAGCTAACCAGGTTGTGAATGAGATCCTACAGCTGTATCATAAAATGATACAACATAAAAGGTATGCGTCAGTACCTTGAGTATACTGAGTAAGTGAGAGAAACCATACACAAGAAATGAAAATGCTGAACTGAAAAAGACATGCAATGACCAACTGAAACTACTGAAACTGAATAACTGTAATAAACTAAGATGGTCTAAATGACCCTGTCAATGGTCAAGGACATGCCCTAAATCTGTGATACTAATCTGAAATACTGCATAGAACTAATTCGAACTGACTAATCTGAAACCGAACTGAGTTGACTAGTGGGAGAGTCTATAACCGACATATAACAACGTGAGCTGGACGTGGAGTCCGATGTATACAATCCAATTGTAGGACCCAATATACCTTGCAAGGGTATAAAAGCATGAACTGGGTGATCACAAATCTAGGGCCATGAGGCCAACAAAAATAACCTACGGTGGCAATGTAGTTCTGGGAACCTGGGTGCGCTGGAACCCGGTCCGCTCGGTGCTAAGTCCTACGCCTGGTAGATAATCCTAGATTGTATACTAAGATGATAGCTCGAAATTGGGGCCCAAGACTAGTTAGAAATAGCTATATGGAAGCACCTTGAGAGTCTTATCGGGCTGGATTATATAATTGGGTTCTAAGACTGGTTAGAGTTGCTTATCTCGAAGCGTCGTAACCGTCTAAAGAACAAACTATAATCTAAAACTGCGGTCCTAAGGCTGGTCAGAGCTTCTTATCTAAAAGTATCATGACCGCCTAAAGAACCACTACAACTGATACTGGGTCTAATTTTGATAATTTGGAGGCACTACTGACACCTCAAGAATTTTTGTAGTCAAATTGATCAGCTGACATTTCTGACTAACACTGGATATTCTAACATTCTAACTGAAACTGAAATGACAATAGTCTGACTGAGTTTCAATACAACTAACAACATGGGAGTCCTCAACACTGATAAATTCAAGAAAAAATTACAATATTTAAGCATTATTATAAGATTCTAGTTTTCTGCATTCAAGAGCTAGGGCTAGAATTTACTTTTCAGGGAAAGGCACTAATACAGTCACAAACTGGTGGAAAACATCTACAATTATAACACAATAACATTCTAGATGAATCAAACGAATTTTGACTAATAATTTCTCAACATACGATAGTTTCAGGGCTAGAACTAATAAAGAAAATAGGAAGAATTTTGGGGGCGCAAGGGAAAAACTATTCCGATGTTGAATTCCTACATACCTGTTGATGGAAATCCCAAAGATAATTCCTTGAAAAATCTAAGAAGAATCAATCACCCTAAATTCTGCTCTAAGCCTTCTTGAGAGAACTTTACACTAAACTGATGAAGAGATGAAAAAAGAATGAGAGAAACGATCGGTTACCCCTTCTAAAAGCCCTACATAAACCCAAAACGACGTAGTTTAGGGACTAAGTAGGTGGAAAATTATAAAAGTACCCCTGGGATTTAAATCTTAAATCTGGCCGACAAGGTCCCTACGGGTCAGTCAACGAGTCGTTAGTTGAGAACACGACTCGTTAGGACCTCTCGTTGGTTCCACTGCCTGGGGTGAGAAGTCACTGGTTCTGGTAACGCGGGTCAACATGAATCATTGGATGAACCAACGGGTCATTGGTTCCTCCCGTGGTCACTGGACAAGGGAAACTAGAAGGCCAAGCAACGGGTGACACAACGACTCGTTGGTTGAACCAACAGGTCATTGTGTCCAGTCTTTAGGTTCACTGGAGAGATTTTTCTGAAAAATGCCTAAGTTGGAACAGCAATGCTGACAACGACTATTTGGGGAAAACAATGAGTCCTTTTTTCCTCTCGCCTTCACTGGAAGGGGGATTTCAGATACTTCACCCAATGACTCCACAATTAGTTGTTGTTTTTGACGACGACTCATTGGTTGAGTAGTGGGGTCCTGAGAAGGATTTCTAGGCTGGGGGAACCACGACTAATAGGACGACTCGTTGTTTCTCACAACAGGTCATTCCTGGTCTCGTTGTTTCTCACAACGGGTCATTCCTATTCTCATTGGTTCCTAGGTGGCCAAGACCTGTGACCACGACCAACACAACGAGTCATTGGAGCTGACCACAATTCATTTTCTTAGCCGTTCTGAGAAACTTTTTTCTAGTTTTTCTGCTGCATTTTTCTTGAAATGTCTAAGCCTGGTCTAGAAAAGTTTTGGGGTGTTATGACCTAGCATCCTTCTTGCTTCTCTATGATATTTGCAAAAATGGTGGTGGAGGTCAGGTGACTACCACTTTGGCTCAGTTTTAGCCTTCTTACCACTTGCCTTGTTTGGTTTTGACCTGTCAGCTTGTTTCAATTTAGCATGTGATTCCTTTCTTTCCTTTGGCACCTCTTCTAACTCTTTGCCACTTCTTAAGAAGATTACATTAACTGATTTCTTTGGATTCTTCTCAGTGTCACTGGGTAATGCACTTGGAAGTCTAGCATGTTGTGCATTGGTTAACTGTACTTGCTAATGTTGCATGTCATTCACTCCTTTCTTCATTTCATTGTTGATTTGTTTTTGTTGTTGCTAATAAGACATGAACTGCTTTAAATTGTCTTCCAAAGAATTACTTTCTTATGGGGCTGGTGGTGGCTGCTGAGTTTACTGAGGGTCGTACAGAGGTCTCTGAACATTCTGATGACCACCTATAGCTTGGAGGATAGTTGTTCCCCTAATAACCCTGACCATGATTCTATTGCCCCACATAATATATTGATTCGAAATTCAAAGAGGGAGCTTTGCGGAAGGAAGAAAAAAAAGATCGTTTTTCCCNATATTGATTCGAAATTCAAAGGGCATCCCGAATATGTGTGACAGTCCCACACATCTCACAAGATGGGGGTATCTATTGTACTTGGTGGACCTGATGTACTGGTCTTGCATTCTATTGTGCAAAACATTGTCTCATCAATGTATAAAGCTGGCAAATGTTGGCTCATATTGTTGAGACTCCATCAACTTCTAACATACTTTGTGTGCTCTGTGCTGCAAAGACTTTGCCAGTATCCTAATAACCCTGGTTACCTGCGATTGAGCAGGGCCTCAAATTCATCATAGCTCTTGGAAAATATATGTCCTTGAGTTGTTCCATCTAATAGTTCTTTGGAGTCCTGCCTCAACCGCTCCGTGGAAGTGTGCTCAATGATATTCTTTGTCTATCCATGATGTGTGCAATCCCATAGATAACCTTTGTATCTCTCCCATGCTTGAGGTAATGACTCTCCATCCTTTTGAAAGATTTCATGAATTTTCCCTCTCAGCTCTCCAATGCTCCTAGATGAAAAGAATCTATTGAGGAACTTCTCTAACAAGATGTCCCATAAAGTGATAGATCCTACTGGCTACTCTGTAATCATTCCTTCACTTCCCCCGGCAATGAGAACAGGAATAACGTTAGCATTACATATTCATCAAAAATGTTATGATAGTGGAAGTTCTCACTCATCTTGATGAATTCCATTAGATGCTTGTGTAAAAGCATTTGAATTTTCCACCATATTTGGTCCCAGTGTATTTTCTGCCATACTAGCTCTTTTATGAAAAGTTTTATTAATCTCCAAATCAAAAGAAGCCAAGGGGTTTTTCCTGAATCCTAACCTGCAATATTAACTCAAACTAGCAATTCAATCTTTACAAAGTCCCTGGAAATGGTGCCAAAAACATATTTCATCTAAATACATGGGAAAGCATATGCAATTGCGAAGTAATATAGGAGGTTATTCCTAGTCACTCCCACAAGGACTTGTCAAAGAGACTAGCCAACTTGAATTAGTATTTAAATATTTTGTGGGGGAAAACAATCTTGGGAGAAAGTTTTTGTTACTAATTATTTTATACTAAAAGCAAATGGAATATAGACTATAAATTATTTTGATTCAAATCAGATGAGAAAAGGATCTACGGTCAATTCTTGGGAGAAAGCTTGTGTTACTAATTATTTTATACTAAAAAAATATGGAATATAGACTATAAATTATTTTGATTCGAATCAGATGAGAAAAGGATCCAGGGCCATGGCTATTCTAAATCAAAATTGGATTTTTTAGATATACATTAACATTGGCCAAACATTAATGCAGTAAGAAGAAGAATTGATAGAACAACCATTGAAGAAAAGATGAAAA